>JAAOAN010000429.1:0-33352 GCA_013396205.1 Fusarium mundagurra | reverse complement strand
TTTTTTTTTTTTTTTAATTTAATTTTTTTTGTTACTCTCTCCCTATATCTCTCATCTATTTTCTATACATGAATCTCCGTCGTGTCGTAAGTCGATTGTAGATAGGCGGGGAGCGAGCGCCCCGTGTAGGCAGGCTCGAGCCGTCCGCGTTGTAGAGACTCGTAGCGACATGCGGGTTCCGGCTCTGACGGCATATCTGGCCATAAGCAGCAGGCTCATGCCGTCCCAAATTCGCAGCGCCGGCGTCTGGCGTTGGTCCAGTTTCAGCCGTTAGACAGGTCCATTCCTGATTGCCACTGTGACAATAAGGCCTGTAACGTCCGCTGTACGTGTGGGTGAGCATCCAGAACTGGACGCGGCCAATCTCGGCTTTCACAACATTGTGTGCGGCTGACTATGTGCGATTTGGCGATGTTTTTGAACGCGTGGCACTCCGACCGGGGTTTCGACCTGAATGCTCACATACGTATGCGATCCCGAGGATTGGCCATTAAACACGATGATTCTACAGGGCGCATCGGCAATTTTAGGACGGCCATGACTGCCCCCGCTAGATTCTAACGAAGAGCGGCCAAATTGGGCTCCTTTTACTACATGTCAACTAGGTAACCAATCTGTACGGGAATGCCAACTTCCAAAAGTCCAAAAATCGCCGTCGTTGGGTGTTTTCTGGAGGAGACCGGGCCTGTCGTACAAAAACGTACAAAACGATTCCACTTGCGCTCGCGTCAATTAATATCTTTCTCCCAATTTTGGCCGTATCACTAACTCCAGAGCGCTTTCAGGAAAGGCACCGGAATGGACTGAGTTACTGCCACTATCAAGGAAATCTGACGCTTGGTGAAGACATACTGGGAAAGCGATACTCTGACTAACGTAGAGGCAGTGGTAGGTTGACCATCTCGTAGACTGTGTAAAGCCCGGGAAAAAAGGCCGTAATGAAGATATTGGAAGTTTCCTCTGATGCCGGGAAATGGCACAGGAATCGAACTTTGGTTGATCTACTTGTAACGCCAAGTGCATCGGTCCGGCTACGGGTCATCAACACAGCCCCCATGGATAAGTAGAGGAGAATACAATGTTACTGCGCATTATTCTTTTCTCCTAATCTGATCTCCCGTATTGGTTGACTGTAAAAACACCGTTGATGAATCGTCTCCGTTCTATTGTCTCTTCCTCCCTCTCTCTTTATCTCTCTCGCGCGCCTAAATACTCATCATTCACATTTTGAGTATATCAGAAGAGAAGAGGCGACTTGATTCTGCTGTACATTTCCGCTGTTATAGCTCAAGGCACGTTCGCGACCGCCTACACTGCTGACAGAGCCTCGCCTTCTTGACCTGCTTCATCACACCAATAGATGACGGCACCCGGTCCACTTCTCTACTATTCTGAGCGTTGAGCCAACTCCAGTGGTTCTATTGTAATATCTAAATTCGAACTCAACTAGTACGTGTAAGGCCGCTGCTCATTACCAGATCTATCTAGGTGTGTGTAAGATGGTGGAAATAATATTCCATCTAAATTTGCTGGTCTGTCCAAAGCCTCATCCGCATCGATCATTGTTTTCTGGTTGGGCGATAAGGATCTTTTATAAATCTATCTCCCGGGGGAAAAACTGGCACTTGCTGTCGCATGCTACCAAAAGTGATAAAGCGCCACAGACTGCCGATAGTGAGGGTAGACTAAAAACCAGCGGATGCTTACAATTTCGAACATGGGATCGCGACATCGTGCGCATGCCTGAATGCATGTAAACCGTTCGTGAAAGACCCCCACGATTCTTCCGACATGATGGGTGCCGTCACATAATCATCCAAGTCAGACCGAGAAGCAGATTCCGATCTAATCTGGGCCAAGACGCTATCGTATGGCTCAGAGGATTGAGACTGGGCATCTGCTCGACCTTGCGACCCCATCACCGGCAAGTGATTCGGATCCTCGCGCATGCAGATGCGCTCATACAATGTGAGCGCATCTGGTGAGAGCCCTGAGGTTTCGGCGGCCTCATAAGCCATACGATTTCCAATCGCTTCAGCCAGTAATCGACATCGAGGGAGAATGTGACGATCGAAGTCGGGACCGCGATGTTCCTTATACCCCCCGATCATTTCGAGTCGTGATTTCATATCTAGCATTAACTTGTCCTCGCGTTGCGCCAAGCGTGACAATCTGTTGCGTGCTTGTGGGAGCTCCAGTTTCTCTCCCAGGAGCTCCGACATGAAATATAGGAAATAAATCGTCAGTTGTCACGATAATGTCAGCAGGTAAAAATCAGCTGAGCACATACGAATACACGACACTAGTGTGCCTCCTTCGGCAATCGAGATTCCCTGGAACGTTAAATCTAGCTCGCTTATTTGATTATATGCACAGAGGCCCTGCCACCCGCACCTTTCGGTGAGGGGTCTCAAGATTTGGGAGGCTTTCATTACTGTCGCCTTGAAAATTGTGGCAAGCGCGTGCTGCGTCGCATCGCTCAGATTAGGGCACATCCCTATGGTCCAACGAGCGAATGCATGCAAGACCTTGCCTTGCACCCATCCTTCGACAATTGGACGCTGCTGGGTGCTGAAGCTCATGATCTCTTCAGGTATAGGTCCATCGGGTGCCGTAACCGTCCTTCGCTCGCTGTAGACAGCAGCTATACGCGTTCCAACCTTGATGGCGGAGATGCCCATTATAGAGAGGGACAACATTCCAGCTGACACCCGCCAAATCTGGCGTAGAAAATCAAGACGATCGTTTCCCGCTTCTGAGGATGAGCCGAGCAGAGCACTGAAGGGCAAATCGACATGGTTAAATGCCGTCAGAGAGTGATCCAACGGTTTCATACCCGGCCGTGTGGGCAGAATACGTGATGTAACCCCGGGCCGCATTCCGCAAGCGTCGCGGAGACACACGAGAAAGGGCTTCACGCCATGGCTTTTCCCACCAACCAAGAGGCGAGCAAATACTATGGCTATGCAAGGCATGCCACAGTAGGGCGTTGCCAGATCCATTGCCTTTGAAGCTCCTACGTGGGGGGTATGTAGGTCGTAGGAGCCATCAGGCAGCAGTGTGGCCGTCGTTTCTAAGTTACGAGCGTCCAAACCATGGTCGGCTTCGGTCAGCATAAATCCGCCACAGATATCAAAGTTCAGGAGCTTATCAACCAGGTCTTGTAGGTCGGGTCGCCCTTTGACGAAAGAACAAAGTGTTCCTATGCATAGGTTTACCTGTATCGCTACGATGATGAAGGCCGCCATGTCCCGAGTAGCAATCACTCCATTACCTTGATCAGTATGGTACAGGTATGCGCTCAGATCTGCCAGACTTACAATCGAATTGGAAATCCCAGAACTTTGAGGTTAGATTCTCGATGTCCTGTTGTGACAGACCTGCCAAACTGTTTGGTGACGCTCTCCAATAAAGACTTTAGACGTACCACTATGACAGAAGATCAACCTGGCCCGCTCGAAATGCAGGGCTGCATCTCGTCGGGAAGTAGACGCCACCATGTCACGGTCGCTGCGCCAGATGTCCTGGCTAAGGATCGGCTTGGATTGGAACATGCTGATATGATGATCTTCTCGATGGCTTTGCCGTGATTCCTCCTGACGTTCTGTAAGTAGGGAAGTGAGACACAATCAATATTGCAAGACATTGGAGTAGCTTCTAAGCTGTCTAGTTGCCTTTAAAGAAAACGACAGAGCCATTGTTGGATTGTCTACGGGATTATTTGGAAAGCAGGGAAATAGATCACGAATTTAAACGCTGTTGAAATGGACATCTTCTAGAACGGGGAGTATTTCAAACCGGCCTACTGTGCTGGCAGGTAGGGATGGAGTACAGTATACGGTGTATGGCAATCTGCTCGTAAGGAGCAAGCAACGTGGTCGCTTTCAGGATACAACAGCGAATCTATACACGGCTTTGGCCAAGAGAATGCACGATATTCGTGCTACACAATGTTTCTCCTGAGTTGACTTATGGATATTAGTCCCAAGGGATATCTATTCGGGTATATCTTTACCTCGGTCTATGGAAACTGTCCCGTCGTAAGTTCTGCTCCTCGAAACTGAAAAGTATCACTGACATAGCAATATTAGGACTCACAGTGACCCATGAAACATATGCTTGTTAGCATAGGACTATGCCCAGCTTGCATCCACCTGCGCCCGACCCCCGGTGATACACGGATGTAATAGCGAACGACACCGCTTTGCGCAGAGACAAGGCATCTAAATCATGTACAATCAAGCAGAGAATAGCTGATCGACCGTTTGGCAGGTTCCCGATCGTGTTGACAGTCTTTGCTGCACCGTGATATAACAAGTTCTACGGAAGGAGCATCAACGCCGGTATAGAACGATTCGAATTTGGGATCGGGAGAGCTGCCTTCTAGATAAAGCTCGACTGGTTCAGTTGCGATACAGCCTGTGGTCGGAGGTGACTCAGTCGTCAGGTTGGACAAATACTGCGCCGTTGACTGGATCCTATGACGATCTGATGGCATATCTTTGACAGGGCATTGTGGAACAATTATGAAGATGGTCTCTAGATGATTGAGATTGGTGAGGATCGTCAGGACTTCTATCAGATTGATTTCCGATTCTGCGAAGAAAGCGACATGCTGGATACGCGAAATCATGCCTGTGAATAGAAGCGTCTCGCTCACTGAGTTAGACTTCAGCTGCACTAGGTCAAGCAGCAAGAAGATGGTTCGAGATACGCAGAACCTGACAGAGGCCCACTCCGAGAAGAGACTTGTAGCTCTTTCCCATTCAGCTAAGGCCTCTTTGCATGATAGTGCGATACGATATGACCCAGCTTGCCGAACTGTCTCAGAAGCACAGGATAATCCGCTTTTCGAGGAGCACATGGTGTCCAAGCTAAGGGAGACAACTGACATGGCCGCACTCCGCAGAGCGATCCCCCATATCTGCACTCGCAATTCGAGCGGTAGAAGGGGAAAGAGATGGAACGACATGGCGTTTGATGCTCAGGTGTTTTGTGGTTGTTACTATACAATCTTCTACTCTATACCGCCATCGGTCTTCCTTAGGTGTGAGAGGAGTGCCATGTCGTTTGCGATTCATGTAGAAAGGGGAAAATGCCCCATGATTAAGTAGTATTCGAATGCTGCAGGCGTCTGCTTTCGTCTCTGGAGTGATATAAGGTATTAAACAGGACTATCAGTGCAAGGCGGTTTGTAAGGTGATGTGGTATTGTAGGGCATGTAACAAGGTGTCGCAAGATACTATTGTCCTTCCTGTCCCAGTAAAGCTGAGTCTGAACCACGAGATGGTCTTATAGAAAGTTAGGGTCGTTATGCAAAATATACATACAGCATCACCACCATCAAGCGAGTCATTCACCAAGGCTGGGCTTAATCGACATCAGTAAGAATAGCCATTTGAGAGAATGTGTTGTATTTATTTCTCTTCCTAATCTTTCTCTTTTATATATTTTGATATAGTTTCTTGAGACTATTTACGGTGAGAGTAACCCTTAAACGACAATATGTATCTCATCATGCATGGATATTCAGGTTATCTCCTCGGCTTTAGTTACGCACATCTCAGATGTTCCAAGGTCTGTTCCATGACTTCCTCGTCTTCAGTGCTGCGGAGATGACGATGACGGTTGGGGTAGAAGGTGATTGATCTCAGGGCCCCTAGCTATTTACGAAAACGCTTGGTGAATTAACGAGCAGATCAGGTATTGTAGTGAATGAGGTGAAGATGGCACACCATCAGACGTCCGGACACATTTGGACCCTAATTTCAAACTGGGCCATGTGGGCCGTAACTTCGGATCAGTGGCTGAGCTCAACATCATCGACAAGGCATACCACAAGCCAGATCTGAATCACAACTGGACCATCAAAAATGTGGGAATCTGAACTACAAGACCTGCACGATTTTTCACTATATATAGGGCGTAAGAATGCTTTCCTCGGGCTCATATACATGGCCTTCTTCACCTTCAACTAGATACCTATCCTGCCATCGCTTCGGCCATTCCATTCTTCCTTCGCTCCTCGCTCAAACGCCAAAATGATTGCCCAACGAAAAAACAAGAAGCTGGTGATAGTTCGCAATGACGCCCCGGATGGCGACAACATAGCAGCATTTATGCTTCTGCTGCAATGGGCAAAAAACGCGCCTGACGTCGAACTGGTTATCATATTTGAGCCTCGGCCTGTTGACTTTAGCCTGGCAACTTTGAAACCTGATGACCAAGAACACTTGGACAGCTTACTCGAACGTCACTTCGCTGATCTTGGAAAACCCGTCAAGATTCGCCTAAATGGCTTGTTGACAGAGCAGGCTATAAGCCAGGTTCCAAACCTCAGCGAAGAAGACCGGGCCTTGGTAAGTTTCGAAGCTTTATTTTTACGTCCTTTCGATTTAGTTCTGTTGGCTAAAGCTGGAAACTACAACTAGTTGAGTATGGCAGTCAAGCCCTCCAAAAGCTCATTAGAGGACGCAAAGTTACATGATTCACTCATGGCCAAGCGCCTGGACTCAGAACTACATGCTTCACTCATGGCTAGGGACCTCGCAAGGTGCCTCAACGAACTGCCAGGAACATCTCGAAGCCAGGCCAAAGTAACTATCCTGGTGGATATGGATGCACTGTCTGATACAGTCCCGGCCGAAATCAGAGGCCGCCCTGGCTTTCTACAAAAAGCGTCTGAGCACGGATCATCTGTGGCTAGTGTGGCTACGTCCAGTGCGTCTAGGCTGTACCCGTACTGTAACCCTTTGCCGCACCTCCTCGTAGTGGCTACTATTGTCGCTTATTGTCATCCAAAATGGCCGCTTATGGATGCAAGAAAGTCGCCATATTTCGTCTTATACTCTACTGTATGCCGTGAGTCCAGAATTAGCTTATAGTATCTCTTATTCCAGCTTACTCATTCAAAGTAAGCATCCTATAGTAACAGACCCCAGACTCAGTAGCCTGATGATCAATCAGCATGGTTAGGTTCGATGGTCTCTGCTTTTGCGTAATGAAATCACTTCCAAGAGTCGATTGTAATTCACTCCACTATTATCTTCTCGGTGGTCACATATCCGTCCACCGCCATAGAAATACCCAAAAACACAACTCTGCCTGATGGGCAACCTATGACAACTGTGCTTCCCGAAACAGCTACTTTTCCATCACGACATTCGGGAGGCAGCCAGAGCAAGTCTTTCCCTGCCGCCGTGACCCAGGTGTCGTCGATACAGGTGAGTATCGCGGCTTTTGAGGATTGCCATGCCGTAGCAGACTCTGCAGAAGACTGTAAGCCGCCTGTCAAAGCAAATGTTCCACGATTGGTAACAATGCCATGTTCGTCAGGCGTAAAAGAAAGCACGCCTGCATAGCGCTCCAATGAAATGACGTCTTCACAGGGACCTATCTCGGCATCCCAGATCCGTATCGTATTGTCTAAAGAGCCCGAGGCCACCTTTTTCGAGTCGTGCGAGAACACCACTGAGATGACATGGTGGCTATGGCCCTCTAGTACTCGCTTGCACTTGCCCGTCTCTGCGTCCCAGATTCGTACCGTCTCGTCCACAGAGCCCGACACGACCTTTTTTGAGTCGTGCGAGAACGCCACTGAGTCTACCTCGTCACTATGACCCTGTAACACTCGCTTACATTCACTCTTTTCCGTGTCCCAGATTTGTATAGTCTTATCATATGAGCCCGATACTATCCTTTTCGAGTCGTGTGAGAATACTACCGAACTGACCGAGTCGCTATGGCCCTCTAGTACTCGCTCACACGCGCCGGTCTTTGTGTCCCAGATTCGTATTGTCTTATCTTGAGAAGCCGATGCTACCTTTTTCGAGTCGTGCGAGAATGCCACCGACTTAACTGAGTCGCTATGGCCGTCTAGCACTCGCTTGCACTTGCCTGTTTCTGCGTCCCAGATTCGTATTGTCTTATCATGAGAAGCCGATGCTACCATGGTCGACTGGGGCGAGACCACCACCGAGTTGACCTCATCGCTATGGCTCTCTAGTATTCGCTCACATGCGCCCGTCTTTGCGTCCCAGATTCGTACCGTCTTGTCTCTCAAGGCCGATGCCACCATTGTCGACTGGGGTGAGACCACCACTGAGTTAAACAAGCCGCCATGGCCCTCCAGCCTATGCTCACACTTTCCCGTCTTTACGTCCCAGATTCGTACTGTCATGTCTCTCGAGGTCGATGCCACTGTGGTCGACTCGGGCGAGAACACGACCGAATCGACCTGGTCGCTATGACCCTGTAGCACTCGCTTGCACTCACCCGTTTCTGTATCCCAGATTCGTATTGTCTTGTCAGAAGAGCCCGATGCCACCTTGTTCGAGTCATGCGAGAACACCGCCGATACTACGCTGTAGCTATGACCCTCTAGCACTCGCTCACACTCGCCTGTCTCTGCGTCCCAGATTTGTATAGTCTTATCATCAGAGCCCGATACTACCCTTTTTGAGTCGTGCGAGAATACCACCGACTTAACCGAGCTACTATGGCCTTCTAGCACTCGCTTGCACTCGCTCGTCTCTGTATCCCAGATTCGTATCGTCTGATCAAAAGAACCCGATGCTACCTTTTTTAGGTTATGTGAGAACGCCACTGAGTAGACCGCACTGCTATGGCCCTCCAGCACTTTCTCACACTTGCCAGTCTCTGCATCCCATATTCGTACCGTTACGTCATAAGAACCCGATGCCACCTTTTTCGAGTCATGCGAGAACACCACCGAACTGACCCTGTTGCTATGACCATCTAGCACTCGCTCGCACTTGCCCGTCTCTGCATCCCAGATTCGTATTGTCCAGTCATAAGAACCTGATGCCACCTTTTTTAAGTTATGCGAGAAAACCACCGAGTTGATATCGCCGCTATGGCCCTCTAGAGTCAATAAGCATGCATCCCAGTTTTCCTCAACCTTCGGCAAATTCTTTATCCATTTTGGAATAGCATTTCCGAGTGTCTTTCTTAAGACAGTCTTGCTTGGTGCGAAAGCGAGACAACAATAAATCTGCAGTGGTGCTTCAGCAACCACGGAAAAATTGGCTTGGAGAAATCGCACTGCGTCAGCTAAAAACGTCGACAGGCTTGAATCTTCGCGGTTCTAACACTTATCAGCAAGATTGAAGCTTCGAGATATGAAGACAAACCTCCAGCCATCTTGCCAGTGACCTGAGTGAGTCAAGACATTCTTTAGCTCGCCCCAGTAGACTCATCGCTTCCACCCAATGCAGAAAATGCGTCGTCAAGAAATCATAAACTTTTTTGTCATCGTTAAGCTTGGACTCGCCCTCCATCTGATGATAAACCCAGTGCATGCAAGCATACTGGAGGTGTGGAGGAATGCGTTCCTCCAGCTCTGAACCGGCCACCGTATATCTGCGCGTCCCCGGAAAAGATAGGTCACATATGTTCTCATGCAAACCGTCCCACATGACGCGCAAACAGTATTTCGCCAAGGTTTCGTGAGTTTGTCTTTCGTCTACTTGGAAAACGCCTTCCTGTGTGATGAGATAGTCTCGAAATGACAAATGCAGTAACCGCACATGCGCTTTCCGTATCGGCGGTATACTGAGAACCGAATGGAGCGTGTCGAGTCTGTTATCCACCACATCGGGATCAACCTCAAGCAGCTGCGACAAGGCCCAAACTGAAAGAGGGTCGGCATGACTATACTTCCAACTATCAGCTTAAAGTCTTTGACGATCTGCTTTTTATCATTTTCTACAATGTCAGTGATCAACGAGTGTAAAACCGGCCCATAAGTTCGGTCCAACTGAGATACGGGACCTTTACTCTTGTAGTCCAGAACCTTACGCAACTGTATCGGAGGGCTATCGCGTTTCCGATCGTCAATAAAACGACAAACAGTCGCAGCGAAGATAAAGAGTGGCACAGCCATCTGCGCGAGACTCTGTACTATTGGGCGACCTGGCCAATCCGGCGGAAGCTTCCGTTCACCGCCCACAGTCATGTTGAAACTATGTCGGATCTTTTTGAACTCGTCATTTAAGAAGACAAGTATGTCGTGCTCGACGATTTCCACTGGGATTTCGTGTAGAACTAAGTCTTGGTAGGAACCCTGCACCTCGCTGAACCCCAGTCGAATCGGAAGTTCTGGCCTGCTTGTCAAGAATACCCGGAGTTGGGGGAGAACAGTCTTGGCTTGCGACAAGATGTTGATCAGCAACCTGATATCAGCCTCTTGATCACACTCGTCCACCGCGTCGATCACCATCACAACTGGCGGCATGGCTATCGTCGACGCTGCTGCTTCAGACAGCGGTTCTTGGATGAGCTTTTGAAATTGTTCTCTCACGGATTTCCCCACAACGGCTGGGTTGTCATCAAGTGTCTTTTTAATGAAGAATGCAACTCCTGGAATGCTCGAAGCCAGTTGGTAAGCCAGAGTCGACATCAACTTGTTCAGGTTGCCCCTATCCACTTCTCCTCTCTTGAAGAAGAAGCTAGCACCGAGATCACCTCGCTTCGACCGTGAATGCGCAACGGTCCGCGATATGGTTGATTTTCCAGTTCCCGCCATGCCATTGAGCCAGAAGATCGTCTTGGACTCGGAGCTATCAATCCAGCGTTCTATTTCTTTGAGAAGTTCCTGGCGCGTATCTGGCAAGCATATCGGGTTGTGCTCTTCTGCTTTAGAGTCAAAAGAGGCGCCTTCTGCAATGGAAAGCTGATTGAGCGCCGTTCGATGATCAAGGTTGTGAATAGGGGTGCTATGTTGCAGTCGTCAGCGATGGTTTTGGAATTGAATACACACACGTGGTCTTACCTTAAGCCACTGATTCTCCTGTAAACTATTGCAATGCAGTAAGCAATTGTACTATAGTTCAGTCTGACCGACGTGGGATCACGAACGTGACTGAATAACTCCAGCGATCTTCTGCGTCGCTTCTAGCTGTGCAACCGGAACATACTCAAGCAGCTCCACCGCAAATGCCGCTGCTGTAGCGGCTGCATATCGCTGCCACCGATCGTTCTTGTGCGAGTCTGCGTAGTCACAGATCCCGCGTATCACCAGACAAGGAAACCGATCCATCAGCCCTGCAGCTTCCATCTCCACACACAAACACTGGTGTCCCGTGTGTCCAAACAGATTGTCCCGAGTAGCTGCATCCTTGATCAGTCTGTTCCCAGAAGCAATGATGCCGTAGTGAATTTCCGGATCAGATGACTCTCGCTGCTTGCGTTGCACTTGCCAGGCTAGGTCGCACTTATCACAGTTACTACCACCAACGTGGTCGTATTGCGGTTCAAAAAGTCGATCATTTTCGGCGCCCTGATACGTATAATCGCTGTTTGGCCGTTTCATAGATGGTTTGGCTTCCAGCATTGCCGCAAGCAAATCTGGTATCTTCGACGGTTCGATCTCATGCTCTGCCTGTAAGCTTGCCAGTGCATGGAGAAGTACTAGAGGTGGTTTGTCAAGAGATCCCTTCCGCTCCCAACCACCGTTCGCTTTCGCCTTTCCCAAATCATACTGCACCACGCCTCCCGTTGTGCCGTCAGGCTGGCTGACTACAATGTCCCCAAGGCGGACATCCTGTCCCTCATCAGGCCGAGCGATACCTCCTCCTATGCCCACTAACAGCCCGATCCGGATATGAGGCAATGAATGAATCAAGTTTGACGCCGTAGTTGTTGCCGATGTGGTCCCGTAGACTCCTGCTGGAAGCGACGCGATCACAATGTTGTGCTCGCCTATTCGGCCCCACGTGTACGAGTTCGTGTCGGATCGATGCTGGTCGAAACCGTGAGGCACGTCATGGCGATCGTGCAGTAACGCGGTCACCGCAGCTCGTTCGATGGGGAGGGCAGCGATCCATCCGATGGTGTAAAGGTCGGGACTTTCCAGTCGTGTTTTCATCCTTAAGAGAAAGGTTCAGATCCGCGGGAACTAATGCTCGGCCCGGTGTCTCTAGTGCTAGTGCTGAAATGACAACATCCCATCGGATGCAGGGTCGCTGAATGGATACGCGTCACCACCGACGGCGATAAGCGGAAGAAAAGACGGTCCGACGACCAGGTTTGTCGCTGACTAGGGGGTGATTGCGACTGAACAATCCAACCAACCCGAAACTGATTGCTTGCCGTAAATGTCGTTGTCAGCGTCGTCAAAGGCCAGATACAGCAAGTTAGGTTGTCCTTTATTGTAAAACTGGGTAGTTTAGAGACCGCGAAATCTCTTGTGCGCCGCGTCACTCAGGGCACATTAACCCAAGGCGGAATGGTTGCCCTTCTTATCGATATCGATAACTGCTTTTCAGTGGAATGCAAGGTCATCCACTTCGAAAGATAGAGATTCCAAAGCACAAATCGCCCGTTTCTATCTGTTCACCAGCTGAGAAGGGGACTGCCGCCACTCCGCGAAATATGCCTTATCGTAGTAATCAACAAGAAGAGTGAGCATTGCTGTATATACAGTACAGCACTGCGTAAATCTACGGTACTGTAATTGAAGCCAAGGGGCCTTTAGCTCTAGCGATAAAAATAATGTTGCGACACATAAATCTAAAGGAACTAAAGCTTAACTCTAAATCGTGGTTTCAGCCCGATGGGCCTTAGCGCAGGACTGAAAATAAGGAGATGCGGGATCTGCTGAATGGCCGGTCTCATGTCAGGGCTTATTGCTGCCTCAGGAACCAAAGATCCACTGCTTACAGTATCCACATCAGCGTCGCATTGAATGCGGATTCGTCAGAGACCGACAAGTGGAGCAGCTCTTTGTTTAGCCTTTCAAAGAGGCCACGTTCACCAACCATGGCCGTCATTTTTGGGCCTCTATGGTGCAGTCAACAGCCCCGAGCTTATGGCCAGGATGTCACCGATGCCGCTTTATACAAGGACTTTATCGAGCAACTGTTACACAATTGCGGGCGGTGGTCACATAAGAAGTCTGTACTCATCATGGACAATGCATCATTCCACCATAACGACGAGCTAGAGCCGATGTGTGCTGAGGCCGGGGTAAAGCTTCTCTACCTGCCTCCCTACTCACCAGACTTCAACCCGATCGAGGAGTATTTTGCAGAGTTAAAGAACTTCATCAAGAAGCCTGGACCAGAACTGTCTGAACTGTTCAAGAAGGACTTTCGGGCGTTCTTGCAGGCATGCGTAGACACAGTGGGTAAACGTAAAGAGAGTGCTAGAGGTCACTTTCGTCATGCTGGATTAGCTATCGACGAGTATATAGAGCAGATGCCATAGATCAATAGCAATGGAGGAATCAATAAATGGACCACTATAACAAACAAACCGAAATTCTATTTGATCTGCATCACAGGATCACAGGCTGTCAGCCCACATCTTGATGTCCTGGACAAACGACCTGGCGATGCCAGCCTTGACGCCTTGATTGACATAATACCCAATGTCGCGATCCTGATAGACGTGCCTCAAATCCAGACAATCGGCCTTCGTGATGCTGCCCGCGCTGCGAAAGCCTGCTTTCCAGCGTTCATCCTCCACCTGGTCGCAAAGCCATTCAGTATAGTCCTCCACGGCCCTGTCAATCGGTTTCGGGATCACCAGATCTGCCAGGTCCACTACCGATGGTGAAACAGTCCCAAAATTAGACGATGGTGGGGTACATCCTTCGGTAGTGGAATGGCTGTAGGGTGAGGGTAAGACATTCACAATCTTGATTGGGCGGTCACTCTCCGAGCTGGGTGCTTTCCGCTTCGTTCTCCGCTCACCATCCAGTCTTTCCTTCTCATAGATCATGTCGAGGATATAAGGTGGCACGTCCCTGTGCGTCCTTAGCTCGTTACCTTGTTCAGCATACTCAACCATCTTGGTCAAAATATTTGTGTTTAGTCCCATATGCTTCCTTTGCTCATCAACATAGCAGTACGAGCCTGGGCACAAGTTTCCATTGCATCGCATGAGATCATACACGTCTTTCCAAACACGGGGCTGGCCAGCAGCCTCTTGTGTTTCTAGCAGCTGGTCCCTCTGGGCGAGTTGTCGAGCGGTGGCGCTACCGCGACCAGCCTGAAGTTGCACTACCCTGGAGCCTTGATGCTCTTCCTTGCAGATAAAAGAGATGTCGATCCTGAGCTTCTTTCCTGCACGGAAAAGGTTACTCCATCTACAAAGCTGTTCTTCAGCCATTCTCCAGTCAATGTTGAACTCGTCAAATCGCTTCGTCAGGTCTCGTTCGCCACGGTCGTTGACGGAGACGATAACGATGGTCTCTTCTGGTACATAGTTTTTGCCCCGCGGGGTTTTCTGCCTCAAAAGCTTGTTTACCTTGTTCTTTAGAGTCGTATCCCAAAAAGCGCCGGGCGCTAGAACACGGTCTTGCTCTGTATCATTTGTCAGTTTGGAGAGTCTTCCCTTGCGCAGCTGCAGCTTCCACTCGATTGAGTAATGGACACATGTAGGAGGAGATTCGTCATATGTGTCGTCAGGATCCCAGTTATCTAACTGAAGCAGCGGCAATCTGGATCTCTGGTGCTGGCTCGGCGACGGGCTTGAGTCAGTAAGGCTTACGCCGCAGCTGTTGATGCCTGAGAGTTAAGGCGTGCGAAAGTCGAGATCATTGTAGTCCCACTGGGTTGGGTCGAATGGCTGACTGTCATCTTCCATAGCGGCGACTTTGTGGCGTTTGTTACAGAACCACAATGCACGATGCACGACGGACGACGAGTGACGGACTACGAGAGGGATGCAAGAACGAAAACACGATAGTAACACACAGGAAGACGCTTCATGACACTTGATTACACCTAGCTAGAACATTCTGCCCGACTGAACAACGTATGCTGGCCATGGCCTTTGTTCTCTTTCCCTTTGTCCCTCTTTTCGTGACCCCCTTCTTTTAAAGAAGGGCTAAAAACAGAGCAGCCCCACTTCTCTTTGATGACCTTGCGTCACATTGTGAAACCTTTATCGATAAGCAATCGATAAGAAGTGCCACCATCACTTGGCCCGTAGGTAGGAGCCCGATTATGGACCGTCTCCTCTTCCGCTTATCAGCGTCAGGGGTGACACGTATCCATTCAGCGACCCTGCATCCGATGGGACGTTGTCATTTCAGCACTAGCATTAGAGTCATCGAAGACCGAACCTTAGTTCCCGAGGATTTGAACCTTTTTCGTAAGGATGAGGACACGGCTCAAAGTCCCGACCTTTATGCCATCGGATGGATTGCTGCTCTTCCTATCGAACGAGCTGCAGCGACCGTAGTGCAGCAAACCCAGCATCTCCATGTTTTCAATCATTCGCTAAGGCCATCGGGCTGAAACCACGATTTAGAGTTAATAAGCTTTAGTTCCTCTGGATCGATGCGTCGTGTCATTATTTTTCTCGCCAGAGCTAAGGCCCCATGAACTGGGGCTTTAAGCTTGGCTTCAATTGTCGTAGATTTACGCAGTGCTATACAGCAATGCTCACTCTTCTGGTTGATTACTACGATAAAGCATATTTTGCGGAATGGCGGTAAGCCCCTTCTCAGCTGGTGAGGAGATAGGGACTTGTCCTTTGGAATCCTTTTCTTCCGCAAGTGGATGACCTTGCATCCCAGTGTAAAGTTATTATCGATAAGCCATCGATAAGTCATCGATAAGAAGCGCTACCAAACCGCCTTGGGTGAATGTGTTATGACTGACGCGGCGCGCCAGACTATTTCGCGGTTTTTGAACTACCCAGTTTTACAGCAAAGGACGACCTAGCTTATCTGGCCTTTGACGACGCTGACGTTCGTACATACGGTAAGCAACCAGTTTTGGGTTGGTTGGGTTGTTGAGTCGCAGATAGCCCTGAGGTAACGATGAGCCTGGCCATCGGACCGGCTGTTCTTCCGCTTGTCGCTGTCGGTGATGACGCCTGTCTATCCAGCAACCCCGCATCCGACGTGATGTTGTCATTTCAGTACTAGCATTAGAGAAATTGGACCGAGGCCCTGATTTAGAGTTAGGTCCCAGTGCCCGTGGATCTGAGTCTTGTTTCAAGGATGAAGACACGTCTCAAAAGCCCTGACGTTTACACCATCGGATGGATTGCTGCGCTCCCCATCGAACGAGCAGCAGCGACCGCGTTGCTGCACGATCGTCATGACGCGCCCGAAGGCTTTGACCAGCATCGATCCGATACGAATTCCTACACGTGGGGTCGAATAAGCGAGCATAACATCGTGATCGCTTCCCTTCCTGCGGGAGTTTACGGCACTACGGCTGCAGCGACTACCGCATCAAACTTGATTCATTCCTTACCTCATATTCGGATCGGTCTGTTGGTAGGCATTGGGGGAGGCATCGCTCGGCCTGATGAGGGACAGGACATCCGCCTCGGGGACATTGTAGTCAGCCAGCCTGACGGTACAACAGGGGGCGTGGTGCAATATGACTTTGGGAAGGCGAAAGCGAAGGGTGGCTGGGAGCGGAAGGGCTCTCTTAATAAGCCACCTCCGGTACTACTCCATGCGCTGGCAAGTTTACAAGCGGAGCATGAGATCGGACCGTCGAAGGTGCCAGACTTGCTCCAGGTAATGTTAGAGGCCAATCCTGGCATGAGACGCCCAAAGACAGACTTCACTTATCAGGGGGCTGAGACCGATCGGCTGTTTGAACCGCAACACAATCACGTCGGTGGCAGTAATTGCAATAAGTGTGACTCTGCCCGGGAGGTGGGGCGAGACCAGCGAGAGTCGAGCGATCCAGAAATTCATTACGGGATCATCGCTTCTGGGAACAAACTGATCAAGGATGCAGCCACACGAGACAGTCTGTTCGGAGACATGGGACATCAATGTTTGTGTGTGGAGATGGAAGCTGCAGGTTTGATGGATCGGTTTCCTTGTCTGGTGATACGCGGGATCTGTGACTACGCAGACTCTCATAAGAACGATCGGTGGCAGCGATATGCGGCGGCTACAGCAGCGGCATTTGCGGTGGAGCTGCTTGAGTATGTTCCGGTTGCACAGCTTGAGGCAACGCAAAAAGCCATCGAGGCCATACAGTCGCGTTAGTACTATATCACGTATTTCAAAGACCAAGCTTACTAATAAATAATAGTTCATGGAGATGTAGGTGATTTAAAGTAAGTTTCAAATAGAAGGAGTTCAGGTTTTATTACTTAGGTCTCTTATCACAGGGCCTCTATTAACAACATCGACCATCACATCACTCTTGATCATCTTCCGAACGCTGAGGGTGCCTCATTCGACTCTCACGCAGAAGAACACAATCCGACATGCCTGCCCGATACTCGTGAGGAGCTGCTCAGAGAAATCGACCGCTGGATCGTTGACCCGGACTCGAAAACAATCTTCTGGCTGAACGGCATGGCGGGGACGGGGAAGTCGACCATCTCGCGCACTGTTGCTCGGTCGCGGTCCAAGAAGGGTGATCTCGGTGCGAGCTTCTTTTTCAAGAGAGGAGAGACCGATCGAGGTAACTTGGCCAAGTTCGTGCCTACGGTGGCCCGCCGGTTGGCATGGAGTGTACCTAACGTTGCGCCGTTCATCAAGAGTGCAGTTGATGCTGATTCAGCGATCGCTGACAAGGCCGCTCGGGAGCAGTTTGACAGGCTCATTCGAGAGCCGTTGTCAAAAGCGACGGCAACGTTATCATCCCGACTGTCGGTTGTTATCATTGTCGACGCGTTGGATGAGTGCGAGAAGGATGCTGACATCAAGCTCCTTCTCGAGCTTTTCTCCAGCTTACGCTTTGTGGGTTCTTTCCGTGTTCGGGTACTTATAACTAGTAGACCTGAACTCGCTATTCGTCTTGGCTTTTTCTTTATTGAGGGCACCTATCAAGATCTGATATTACAAGAAATTCCGTATAAGATCATTGAGCACGACATATCTGTTTTTCTTCGTCATGAGTTCGCCAACATCCGCAGCCGTTTCAACAAGGATACAGTAGAAGAGTTGAAACTATCAGTGGACTGGCCTGGAGAATCCAACCTCGAGAAGCTCACAAGGGCAGCGGTGCCTCTCTTCATTTTCGCTGCGACCCTTTGCCGATTCGTGAATGACTCATGTCTCGGCAGTCCCGATGAGCTGCTGCAGAGTGTCCTTCATCGCACAGGCAACAATCAAGCCTCAAAACTTGACATGACCTACTCACCAGTTCTGGAGCAACAAGTCGTCAATAGATCAGGACGCGAGAAAAGCGACATCATCGAGAGCTTCCGTCTCATCGTTGGCACTATCATCACGCTGGCTAGTCCTTTACCGATGCACGCTCTAGCGCTACTTCTCAATGTTCATGTCAATAAAGTGGCGACTAGGCTAAGGGCATTGCATTCTGTTTTGGAGGTTCCGGAAAGCCTCGAGTCGCCGGTACGGCTGCTCCATTTATCATTCCGAGATTACCTCGTCGATCCAGAGAACAGAGAGACAGCTGAGTTCTGGGTAGATGAGATAATCGCTCACCGAAAGCTGGCAGAACACTGCTTGCGTGTCATGCAGGGCATGCTGCGTGAGAACATATGCGGCCTGTCTTTCCCAGGTATGTGTCGATCTGCAGTAGACGTTCGGCAACTTGAGGAACACATGCCTTTACAGCTCCAATATGCTTGCATGTATTGGGTCCATCATCAGATGAAGGGCGACTCCAAGCTCAACGATGACAATGAAGTTTATGATTTCTTGACGACACATTTCCTGCACTGGCTGGAAGCGATGAGCTTACTGGGGCGAGTCAAGGAATGTCTCGACTCACTCAGGTCATTGGCAAGATGGCTGGAGGTTTGTCTTGATATCTTAATACTTTAACCCCGCTGACAGGCGTTAGAACAGAAAAGATTTAAGGTTGTCGATATTTGTAGTCGATGCAGTGCGATTTGTTCAGGCTTATTTTTCCATAATAGCTGAAGCGCCGCTGCAGATTTATTGTTGTCTAGTTTTTGCACCGAGCAAGAATATTTTAAGAAGGACATTTAAATATGCTATTCCGAGATGGATAAGCACGTTGCCGAAGGTTGAGGAAAACTGGAACGCATGCCTATTGACTCTAGAGGGCCACAGCGAGAATGTCAACTCGGTGGCGTTCTCGCACGACTCAAAAAAGATAGCATCGGCCTCTGCTGACAAGACGATACGGATCTGGAATGCAAAGACGGGCGAGTGTGAGCAAGTGCTAGAGGATCATAGCGGCTGTGTTAACTCAGTGGTGTTCTCACATGACTCAACAAAGCTGGCATCAGCTTCTTATGATGAGACGATACAGATCTGGGATGCAGAGACAGGCGAGTATGAGCAAGTGCTAGAGGATCATAGCAACAATGTTAACTCAGTGGTGTTCTCCCACGACTCAAAAAGGGTAGCATCAGGCTCTTTTGATAAGACAATACGGATCTGGGATGCAAAGACGGGCGAGTGCGAGCGAGTGCTAAAGGGCCACAGCAACTGGGTTAACTCAGTGGTGTTCTCACATGACTCAAAAAAGGTGGCATCAGGCTCTTTTGATAAGACAATACGGATCTGGGATGCAAAGACGGGCGAATGTGAACGAGTGCTAGAGGGCCACAGCGACTGGGTTAACTCAGTGGTGTTCTCCCGTGACTCAAAAAAGGTGGCATCAGGCTCTGATGACAAGACGATACGGATCTGGGATGCAAAGACGGGCGAGTGCGAGCGAGTACTAGAGGGCCACAGTGACTCAGTTGAGTCAGTAGTGTTCTCCCATGACTCAACAAAGCTGGCATCGAGCTCTAATGACAGGATACGGATCTGGAATGCGAAAACAGGCGAATGTGAGCGAGTGCTAGAGGGTCATAGCAGCGTGATCACCTCGATGGTATTCTCACATGACTCAACAAAGCTAGCATCAGCTTCTTATGATAAGACAGTACGGATCTGGGATGTGGAGATGGGCGAGTGTAAGCGAGTGCTAGAGGGCCATAGCAGTATAATTATGTCGATGGTATTCTCACATAACTTAACAAAGCTGGCATCGGCTTCTCATGATAAGACGGTACGGATCTGGGATGCGAAAACAGGCCAATGTGAGCGAGTGCTAGAGGGCCATAGTGACTGGCTTACATCAGTGGTATTCTCACATGACTTAACGAAGCTGGCATCATCTTCTCATGATAAGACAGTACGGATCTGGGATGCAAATACAGGCAAATGCGAACGAGTGCTAGAGGGTCATAGCAAATGCGTTACCTCTGTGGTATTCTCACATGACTTAATAAAGCTAGCATCAGCTTCTCATGATAAGACGATACGGATCTGGGATGCGAAGACGGGCGAGTGCGAACGAGTGCTAGAGGGCCATAGCTGGGAGGTTCAGTCAGTAGTGTTCTCCCACGACTCAAAAAAGGTGGCATCGGGCTCTGATGACAAGACGATACGGATCTGGGATACAGAGACGGGCGATTGCGAAGACATTTTCCCAGTTGATGTCAATGTAGATGTTCTGTCCTTTACACCTGATGAGCGTGGCATTGTCACAAATTGTGGTGTATTTAACCTGATACGTGGCTCACGATCCCGTGGAGGGTCTGCTATACCGTGGAAGTCTTCGGAAGCCTCGATGCTTTCCTGTGCAGACAGCACCTGGGTCACGGCAGCAGGAAAAGACTTGCTCTGGCTGCCTCCTGAATGCCGCAATGGAAAAGAAGCTGTTTCGGGAAGCACAGTCGCCATAGGATGCATATCGGGAAGAGTCATGCTTTTGAGAATTTCTATGGCGGAGGATGAGTGGACGGATATGTGACCACTAAGAAGAGAGGAGTGGAGTGCATTACAATCGACCCCTGGTGGTTATATCTCGCAACGGCTTTCTGTTGTCAGAATTGTGATATGAATGAGTAAAATACAATAAACTTTCTGACCCCCGACGGCCTGTTCTGACGGCAAGGGCACTAGTCACTAATGCTTACATACAACCCCTACTTTTCGTCCTCATTTCCCCAAGCCCATGCTGTGCCACACATTGCTCAATTTGTGTCCGTACTTTCCTAAAAACCCCATATTGAACCTTGGTTTTACACCATCAATCTGAAAATCGTGTCCTCAAGCTCATGCCTCTGCTTCTGCTACGCTTGTAGCCACCGTAAGTGATGTTCCTACGATTGCAATTTGCCCCGATCCTCTCAACTCGATTGATAGGGCTAGCTCTTCTTACTTGCACGCGTGCATCCATACCTTTGAGGCGTAATTCACGACTAGGGCAACTGTGACGGTGAACAGCTGTCTTGCTGTCCCTGGAGCGAGGCCTCTGAGCCTTTGCAGCTCCATCACAGCTTTCAAGCCCTTGGTTGCTGCTCGCGCAATATGTTCTTTGTATTTGAGACCAGAATCCATGATCATCCCGAGAAGCTTGACCTGAGGCTTTGGCCGAACATGCTGTCTCCTGATCGTGAAAGGCTCCGAGTCGGACTTGTATGCTTTTCGAGTAAAATGTATAATCGCCGACTTTCCTGACTTGAAGGGCGCCCTACTTCTCCTTTCCCAGTCCAGCGCCTTCTTGATTATGCTTTTGATCCCATCGCAGTTGGTTTCTGCTGTTGGTCCCGTGACTCAGGTCGTGAAGTCATCCGAGAGGCAAAGTCTGCCGCAAGCTGGGCTGCCACAAAGCTCACCTCTATCTCCAATTCTATTCCTTTTCTGCAGACCTCTACATCAATGTATTGATTACCATGGGGTAGCGATAGCATTTGTGGATGTCTGTCCGTTAACCTGAATAGTCGTTGTGCGATCCGAGTAAAAGGCTTCGATTCATCGAAGCAGATCTTTTGGTATGTCCCTTGCTCTTAGTCTTTGGGTAAGTCTCTCCTTGCACACTCCGTTATAGACTCCTTTAATGTCAAAGCTCAACAGGCTGAGGATCCGCCGTCCCTGCCATTTTTGATGGCAGTCAGCGACAATAGCAGCCACTAGTAGGAAGGACGTGGGGCAAGCCATTACAGTATCGAGATGGCCTAGACGCAATGGACCCAGCCACAATAGTCCACAGATGATCCGTGCTCAGAAATTTTCCGTAGAAAGCTAGGCGGCCTCTGATTTCGGCCGGCACTGTACGAGTCCTGGAAGAAAAAGACTTCACTGCATTTTTAACTACACGAAGAGATCAGAAGAATCATCGTTGGTTGGGAGAAAATTCGTGGTGGAGACTGCCCGTCATGGCGGACCCAATAGGGGCCGAGATCGTAGTGGAGCAGGATGACGCCCCCTTTTCGACGCCAAAGAGACCGAGTCGAATGGTGAGGCCAACGAGCAAGGTCCGAGACACGGCGCGACAATTGGAAGACACTGCCAAAGAAACGCGAAAAACTACCCGGCAGACGACGCGAAATGTACCGGCCGAAGAACAGATCGACCGACCGACCGAAACCCGAAAGAGTAGCGGCAGTGGCAGCAGCAGCGATGGAAGGGCAATGCTGCAGAAGGCGCTGGATCTCCTGGCAGAGTCGCGCAGGGAGACCAAGAGGCTGCAGGAAGCGCTGAAGGAACAGATGGAGGTGACCAAGGAACTCAGGGGAGTCGTTGCAAAGCAGGAAGAGACAATGCACGAGATGGGCAAGCAGATGGTAGAGATCAAGGATCAGATGACCGAGGAGTTGCAGCGAGTCCGCGAGCAGCTCGAAACTCTCGCTACGAATGCAATGGACGGACCTCAACGATCATATGCTGACGTCACACGACTGACACCGTTCTTACCCCACAACGAGTCGAGGATCTTAGCCGCTCCTCCGAACCCCATAGACGTACCCTACTGCACGATTGACGTTTCAAGACTAGAAGAAGATGAGGCTAGGCCTTCAACCGGGACGATCCGAGCGACTGTGGAGAACCAAGTCCGATCCGAACTAGACAATCCCACGTGGCGATGCCGAGCGGTGACTAAGGACCCAAAGAACCCCCACCGCGTCAGGATCACCTGCAGGGACGAGAGCGAGCTTGAGATCGTGAAACGCGTAGCGGAAACAAACTTGGCCCCTGGAGCCCGTGTCTTACGAGACGACCTGTACCCTATCAGAGTGGATAATGTCAGCCGAATTGCGGTGCTAGACGAGAGGAACGAAGTCCGAGCTGAGATCACCGAGATGCTCGGCCGAGAAAATGACACCGAGGTTGCAAAGATAGCATGGCTCAGCAAGAGAGATATCCCCAAGGCGTATGGCTCGATGGTCGTATATCTCAAAAAACGGTCAGAAGCTAGGCGGTTCATCAACGAGGGATTCTTTGTGGCTGGAGGAGAATCCGGTACTACAAAGGCGTTTGAACGTCGTGACCGCCCCAAGCAATGTTACAACTGCCAACAGATCACGAACCACAAAGCCTACCAATGCGACAGACCACAAGTCTGTGGCAGATGCGCGCAAGAAGGCCATCACCACAATGCATGCACAGGAACGATTCCGAAATGTATTCCATGCGGCGGCCCCCACGAGTCATACAGCAGAAACTGTCGGAAGCTTTATCCATCACAGAATGAATAACATATTCCGATTGTTTCAGCTGAATGTCAGAAAGCAAGGGCCAGTACATGATAGCTTGATGAACGACAAGGACATTCAGGATGCAACCGTATTAGCCATCCAAGAGCCCCAAGCACGGAGGATCCAGGGCAGGCTATTGACGACACCGATGGGTCACCAAAAATGGATCAAGATGGTACCTACGACAGAGAGGGAAGGTAGATGGGTAATTCGGAGCATGCTTTGGGTGAACAAGGAGGTGGAAGCCGAGCAGGTGGCAGTAGAGTCCCCAGACGTGACGGCAGCGGTTGTTCGGCTACCAGATCGTCTGGTCTTTACGGCGTCTGTCTACGTACCCGGGGGAGACGCCCAAGCTCTACAGGACATATGCACTAAGCTTCGTAAAGCTATTAGAGAAGTGAGACGGAGATCGGGGAAAGCGGTAGATATAGTAATTGTTGGCGACTTTAACCGCCACGACCAGATGTGGGGCGGAGACGATGTATCAATGGAAAGACAGGGCGAGGCGGATCCGATCATCGACTTGATGAACGATTTCATGCTTAAGAGCCTACTTCGCCGGGGCACAAAGACATGGCAAAACGGAGACTACGAAACAACCATTGACTTGGTTCTGGCTTCCGAGGAGCTTGCAGACGCAAACATCAAATGCGCGATACATGGCACAGAGCATGGATCGGATCATCGCACGATAGAGACGGTATTCGACATCTCGGTCCCAGTGCCAAAACAAGAAGAAAGGCTGCTATTCAAGAACGCACCTTGGAAAGAGATTAATAGCAGGATTGCGGACACGCTGAGAGATAGGCCAGTGGGAAACACGGTGCAGCAGAAAACAGACAGGTTAATGTCGGCCGTGCTGGAGGCAGTCCAAGCACTGACACCCAGAGCCAAACCGTCGCCATATGCAAAGCGGTGGTGGACTCACGACCTCACACAGCTGCGGCATGTATACACATGCTGGAGGAATCGAGCCCGTGCCGCAAGGCGTGTGGGACAGAATGTTAAAGGTCTGGAGAATATGGCAAAGGCTGCGGCGAAGCAATACCACGATGCCATACGGCATCGGAAGAACAGTCATTGGAAGGAGTTTCTGGCGGATAACGACAACATCTGGAAAGCAGCCAAGTACATGAAGTCTGGGGACGATGCAGCTTTTGGGAAGGTACCCCAGCTCGTTAAGGCAGATGGAACAGCAACAACTAGCCATAAAGAGCAAGCCGAAGAACTGTTAGCCAAGTTCTTTCCGCCACTGCCAGACAACATCGAAGACGAAGGACCACGGCAACAAAGAGCCCCAATAACGATGCCAAATCTGACTCTAGAGGAGGTCGAACGTCAACTGTGGGCGACAAAATCATGGAAGGCACCAGGAGAAGATGGACTACCAGCGATCGTCTGGAAGCAAGTCTGGCCGTCAGTGAAACACGACGTCCTCGCCATCTTCCAAGCATCACTGGAGGAGGGCGTGATACCAGACCAGTGGAGACATGCTCGAATCATCCCACTCAAGAAGCCAGGTAAAGATGATTATACGATCGCGAAAGCGTGGAGACCGATCTCGCTTCTCGCTACGCTGGGTAAGGTGTTAGAGTCGGTAGTTGCCGAGAGAATCTCCCATGCGGTAGAAACTCACGGCCTTCTCCCGACCAATCATTTCGGTGCACGGAAGCAGCGATCAGCAGAGCAAGCCCTGGTACTTCTACAAGAGCACATCTTCTCAGCATGGCGCTCACGCCATGTGGTGAGCCTCATTAGTTTCGACGTTAAAGGGGCATACAATGGCGTGTGCAAAGAGAGGTTGCTGCAGCGGATGAAGGCGAGAGGGATCCCGGAGAGTCTCTTACGCTGGGTGGATGCTTTTTGCTCCGAGCGAACGGCAACTGTCGTGATTAATGGGCAAAGCTCCGAGAGCAGACCTCTGCCACAAGCAGGACTTCCACAAGGATCGCCCTTATCGCCGATACTGTTTCTATTCTTTAATGCAGATCTAGTACAAACTCAGATCGATAAGAATGGTGGGGCTATCGCATTTGTTGATGACTACACTGCGTGGGTGTCTGGGCCAACAGCCCAGAGCAACCGGAGAGGAATACAAGCAATAATCGACAAAGCTCTCAACTGGGAGAAACGCAGCGGTGCGACGTTTGAGGCGGAAAAGACGGCGATTATACATTTCACAAGGTACACAGGTAGGATAGACTCAGAACCATTTACTATTAAGAGTGAGAGAGTCTTTCCGAAGGATCAGGTCAAGATTCTGGGTGTCATTATGGACTCGCGACTTCACTACAAACAGCACATCGCAAGGGCAGCGACGAAAGGCCTAGAAGCTGCGATGGAATTGAAACGTCTCAAAGGAATGGCTCCCTCAACAACGAGGCAGCTTTTTACCGCCATGGTAGCCCCTGTGGTGGACTATGCCTCCAACGTCTGGATGCATGCTTGCAAAACAGCATCGGCGTATACGATCCATCGAGTACAAAGGATAGGAGCGCAAGCAATCATAGGGTCCTTCACAAGCGTGGCGACAGGAGTAGCCGAAGCTGAAGCCCACATAACGACCATCCAAGAAAGGTTCTGGAGACGAGCAAGCAAGCTGTGGGTCGACATACACACGCTGCCGCGGACCAACCCGGTCCGGAACCTCTTACGAGGAATCAAAGCCTTCAGGCGCTTCATATCTCCATTGAGACGCATTGCGGACGTATGCAGAGAGTTACCAAAGGATACCATGGAAGTCATCCAGCCATTCGCCCTCGCGCCATGGGAGGCCCGCATACAAACCACACTAAGCAGACAAGGAGAGGAAGAAGAGGACAAGATCAAAGAGCTGGCCAAAGCAGGATGGGCGGTCAGGATAGCAACCAGCAGTTCCGCGAAGAACGATCTGGTCGGCATGGGAGGAGCTATCAGAATCCCTATATCCGTAGCAAGAGCCGGCAAGATCAGCGAAACCTTTTCAGTCACCCTGGGTACGAGGGAAGAACACAATCCCTACACAGCCGAACTAGCAGCGATCGCCCATGGCCTTAGCTGTCTGCCAGAGATAAAGTATCGAGTTATTGTGATCTTGACGAGGAATAGATCTGCAGCACAAGCTATAGGTAACCCTCGCCAGCAATCAGGCCAAGGGCACATCCGAGAGATATATGATGCCATAGAGAAGCTTAGAAGAGACGGAAATCGAGTCAACCTCATCTGGCTGCCCGCCAACGGTGAGCTCAAAATCCAGAAGACAGCCAAGATGTCAGCTCGTTACGCAACGGAGCCGTACATGACACCACGGAGAGGGACGATCAAAGCAGAGACCACAATTCTTAATCGAACGAGGGCAGATCTACGAATGCAGAGGAAGCTACCAGATGGAGTGGGCAGGCATTCTAGAAAGGTCGACTTAGCTCTGCCTGGTAAACATACCCGCCTACTGTACGATCAATTATCATGGAAAGAGGCCAGCGTGCTGGCACAACTGCGAACCGGAATGGCGCGACTGAACGGTTATCTATATCAGATCAGGGCAGCACCAACGGATGAATGTCCGTGCGGGCGGGCAAAGGAAACGGTAGAGCATTTCCTCTTTCGATGCGTGAAATGGACGACATAGCGCAAAGAGATGTTTTAGAGTACGAATGAGAAACGCGGCAACCTCTCCTTTCACCTAGGAGGTAAGGCAGCATCAGACGGTCAGGAATGGACGCCAAACATGGACGCAGTACGAGCCACAATCAGATTCGCGATCGCCACAGGTCGCCTAGAACAGAGATGACAGGAACACCACTAACCTAGTAACATTTTATCAACACTAACCGGTATCCCCCGACGCCCTCAAATAGTCAACAGTAGGCATCGCTTCAGCCGCCGAAGATAGGAAACTGAACACTTGGAGGAAATGGGCTTCAAGTTGACCTGCTACTACTAACATCTAGAAGGGCCAAGGAGAAGAGCGATGACTGGACTGGAAAGGATAAGGCGAGATTCTCATGGGCTTGGCGAGAGCAAGGCAATAATGAGAGAGATGTATGTATTCTTAGCTTCAGAGCCCTTTTGGCGTTGGCCTACCGGGCGTAATAGACTTGTGTGTGTGTGTGTGTACGAGTCCTGTGAATCTCAAGTGTCACGCCCAAGAGCAGCTGTTCAACCGCACTCCGGAAGAGATCAGTGAATTCTATGCTTTCATGAAGCTGCCTCGTCTTCAAAGGCAGGAAGAGATCAGGCAGTGGTACAAAAACCGTATCAAAGAAGCCGATGAGAAGCCGCAGAGCTCCAGCATCGATGTAGGCTGTCTTGATTTCCGTCATTTGGCGGAACGGATTATGGCCGCAGAAGGCGCCATGTTTATTGAAGGGGCATCCTTCAACCTTCTTCGTCGTCTTGTTGATGAGCCAGGCGTAGCGGCCAAGATCGACTGTGTTGTGCAAGCAGTATGTCTCCGAATTACCTGATCCTAGGCGTACACATACTGACCTCTCCATCCATCTCCATAGGGAACGCTGGACCTTGCTAAGAATATCTTCACAAATCAATTCAACATTGCTCTCGACAGAGAGTCCGCTGCATACGTGCTAGATAGTTCGCATCTCTTTCGCAATTTTGTTGCTGTTCCGACTCACACATCCCAGTCAATCTCTTTCTCATTTGACAAACTGGAAGAGAATGACTTTTTCAGTCTTGCAAGATGGATCTTATGTTTTAATTGTGGCGAAGACCCTCTCAAGGTAGCTGAAGGAAATGTCACTTTGGCGGATCAGCACAGCGGTGAAACGATCAGGCTGCCGGATCTTGCGATGATTCTGCTTACATTTGACTTCGAAACCTATCCGAGAGAAACCTCAAAGGTTGAGGTACAAGTCATGCAGGGACAGTCTCTGCTTTTCGTACAGTCAGAAAGTGGAATCTCAACATTCCTACCTAAGGATGGCCATATATACAAGACGGTGGATCTAGTGCCCCTTCTTACTTTTGTGTATTAGGAACCATTTCAACTCAATTGGGATACTTGAGATTCTTCACTGCTGAAGAGGTTGGGCCTGAGCAAGCCAATCTGCAAGTCGTTCATGCTCTGCCTATTTATTATAATAGTTTAGGGCTATCATTTTCCCATCTGTATTTATATCATAGGGTGTGATGTAGAATAATCATTATCGCAACGATCCACCTCTCTTTTCTTTCCTTTACTGCTAGTGTCTCCATAACCTTGTCCAGGCGCTGCAGAGAGCCGACCTCTATATGAGTCGATGCGTAGCCGCCTTTATAGCTCGCGATCTAGCTTCAGATTGCGAGATATGAAAGGGCCAAGAGGCTAAGACATAGAGAATGAAAGAAATTTTACACCATGCACTCGTTACTCGACATAAAAGGAGAAGAAGGCAGTTAAGAAAGAAAAGGTCCAGTCCCAGCTGCCTATTTATCTGCTTCAAAGAACTCACTTTCTCTAGTTACGCATACAATACATACGTGCACAACCTTCCAAGCACGGTATTCTCGGACTGACCAAGCGATATTGTCATCCTACTCTCAATATACGTAAGACAATAGCGAAATTCAATTATAAACGCGGTTGCAGGGTTTCTCCACGAGCAAGCCTCATATGACTGGCAGTAAAGGTGTCGTTAGCGACAGCTGAGCTTGTGCTGACGTCGAGTGCAAGGCTGAACGCTGCAATGAGCCCGGCCAGCCGTTCCTTCTGGTCTGGCCCGTCTCCGTCACATCGCAGCACCTTGAGAGCCTCTTTCTGCATCGAGTATCCTGTACCGCCTCCGACAGTGCCGACAGGCAGGGACGGGAAATAGAGGCTCATGCAAAGCGCACCAGTCTTAGGGTCAAGTTCCGAGGTCAGATGGCTCCAGGATGCTTCGGCGGTGCTGGCAGTGTCCTGACCAGTCGCAATGAACATGGCTGCGATGATATTGGCCGTGTTTACGTTGGAACCAAACTGACCGTTCCTGATCCCGCCTTCTTTGAGAATCCTCTGGGCCATGTAGAGGCGCTCTGTGGTGCAGCCGAGGATCTTCTGACAGGCTTCCCGTGAAATCGTTCCCCAGACCAAAGTCTCAACACCACGAGCCCGCTTCACATTTCCCCAGGAAGGCTTTTTGTCGGAAGCTAACTGCCCTTCAATGAAGAAGTCCAAGATGTTGTATTGAGCGGCGAATGACTCTCGCAGCATGTCACAGGCGTACTGTGTGGCTTTCGTGACCATGTTCTGTCCAGCCGCGCCCCCACAGCTATAGGTGCACAAAAGATGGACCTGCGAACCGATGATGGAAGGCTCGATAGTCTTGAGCCTAACATGCTTGCTAGTCGCTTCTGCCCACTTAGCGAATGCGTTCTGCATACCCGGTAGCGCTTGGGCAAAGATGATTGCCTGCCCAGGATTTCGGAAAACGAAGACAGGACCGCGAGACATGCCATTGCTCAGAATTTCGATATGTATGCCGCCAGAGGCATTAAAGGCCTTGCATCCTCTAGAGCAGCTGGCGATAAGGGTAGCTTCGTATGTGGCTAAAGGGGCATAGATATCGTCGAGCACGGGCGTACCGGCTATGCGTAACGGGCCTGCAATGCCAAGTGGAACTTTGCAGAACCCTATGCAATTCTCGATACGTACGCTTTCCAGGTTCTCCGACTGTACGTCTGCAGCATGTTTGAACTTGTCCGCTAAATCATGCAAAACCTGGGTCTTGGCGCGTGAATCAGGAGCCATAGCGGTGTTCTCGAGGCAAAAGCTTCGTTTAAAGTGATGATTGGTATTCCCTGGAGAGATATCCAGTTATCCAGATCGAGGAGGGGGAGTCAAGTACAGTATATCTGTTCTTTTTGATAGAGAAGAACTCTGATATTGCCGTCACTTGCCTGTGTACCATGCCTGGCCTAACGCCTACATCGGCCAACTTTGGACCTTCTATCACGTAACCGTCTAGATTTGTATGAGGGAGAGTAATATACAACCTGTTATGGATTAAAGAAGAACTATATTGAATAAGGAAACGATAATTAAGCGTCAGATAGCACCTGGTTTCCTTAGCATATTTGGCCGTTAGGGATTGGTACATTGCGATCCTGTATGGGAAAGCGCAGCACGCGCTCTATCAAAGCATTCACACCTAGGCACCGCAATACCGTTCATGGCTTCTCAGTCTACAGTATGATAAACTAGATCCAGGATGTACGTCGGTTTTCGAGTCGAGTTGCAATTAGGAGCGTAGACCTATCAATTTTGTTTCTTCTGCATCGGCATTGTGAAGTTGTGGATGGCTCGTACCCTGCCCAAGCTCAGCAACCGAGACGACGGCCTAAACAGGCCAACTGTAACGGCAGTTATCATCGCGAGCCTGAAGTTGAGATGCTATAAGAGTCCAATGGCTGCCCTAGAGCATTGGTAGTTCAACTACGAAGCTTATATGAGTTTCATGTCTTTAGTAGGAACATATTCACGCCTCATTCCACGCTGGTCTGCGTACTGTCTGGAATGTGACATCGTAGCACGGTCGCAATGGAAGCTACACGGCTCCAACATACAACAAGGAACGCCATCAGAAGGGAACCATATTGCAAGGCCCAACGAGTCGCTACGTTGTGGCAAGTGCGCCACACCTGCAAATCTTTGTCCTAATCGTCCAGCTCTACCGGACCATCATGGGCTCGTGCATGGTTCCGTCGTACATATCTTCTCAAGCAGCGATTCTGGAGCCCACAGATTCTCCCCGACTGACGACTCATATGGCTCCTCACTTGACGTTGAATCCGTGGTTCGGATGACCAGACAAAAGAATGACTATTCTATGATTGAACCTCATCGCCTAGTGGTGCCCGGAGATCAAGATCCCCAGGTCGAAGCGATAGGTCAGACAGATGGATACGCATGTCTCGCGACACAGTGGCGAGAAAGGTCCAGAAGTATCTGAGTCATCAACAAACCCGAAGTTTCAGGGCCGCTTTGGATGCTTCTTCATCTCTTTGTGCATAATCATAGCCTGCCGAATCACCTTCTTGTCTCGCTATACCCTAGCTGCTAGCTTACCCTAGGTTGCCCCTGTGACTAAAGCCAAGGTGGTGGCATGAAGTCGCGTTTGTGCCCTTAAGCAATATCAAATTGGAAGTGTGTACAGTAGCATGATTGAGCGGTAGAGTGATCCAGCGTGACACATAAGATTTTATCGTTTCCGAGTTTCTAACTTTTACTTATTCTTGTTACTCCATTATCTCGCTCTTGGCCACCTATTGTTGAAACAGATGGTAAAATGTGAAAAGCTGCGTGAGGCTAATGTTAATTATTTCTAACCCTTTTCAACCGATCAACGTCCCCTCTTCCCAAGCCTTTTATATTGCTAGATCATATTTTGAGCCTACGAACTTGCAAAAGAATTAGCAAGTTGATTACCCTAGAGCTGAGTGGGGTTCCTGTACGAAAGTGTCTGATTGGATAATGTCCTGCTTTGGCGCGGCTAAATGGTTGTTCCGACGGTTTCCGCGGAGGCTTTAGTCCGGCCAGCATGCATCCTCTAAGCTCGAAGTGGTAAGAAGCGGATGGGTTGCATACAATAAAATGCTGTAATTGGTCAGAGCAAAGAACAATGAGATAATCTAGGCTGGACAGCACGCCAGGGCGATCGTAGGGATGGCAATACAATTTATTCATGCAAGGGGAGTCTCGCGATACAGTTTCAAGCCATCGATCCCGCTTCAGTCCATTGTGTTCTTATTAGAACTAACTACTAAATAAATTTCCAAGGCAATTGGCGACAGAAAATTGACGTAGCACGTCGACGTGGTGAACCTTCATCTCATCGCTACGTGAGTTTCGCGCAGGCGGCTCGGACCCCTGACAACCGTCTTTGACTTTTGCCCCCCTCTAAGAACAGGCTGTTCTGTTTTAGATCCACGCGATATATATGCAAAATTTTCCTATGTCTCAGATAACTTGCAAATCTCGACCGGAACAGGCCTGTCAAAACTATGGAGACCAAATGGCAGTTCCCGGTGACCAGGCTCTATCTTTCTGGCCTCAACTGGATCGATAAGCCTCAGGTCATAACTTTGCAACACCATGGCGACCGAGGCGAAGATGACCTGCTTAGCCAACGTCTCGCCCGGACAGCGGAATGCTCCTCCTCCAAAAGGGAAGAAATGTTCCCGCAAGCCAGCAACGGAGGCTCTGGAGCGCGCATCTTCCGTCCCCATATGCGTTGTTGGTCTTTGTGGAGATTCTCGTGGGGGTTGAACGCGCTTCTTTTTCGCCGGGCCGCTGATACTGGAGCTGCCTGGACAATCAAGAAACCTCTCAGCGCAGAAAGCTTCCAGAGGATGCTAAGACTTGCCACTTGACAGATCCTGGCCCGTGTTCCAGCATGACTCATCCAGTCCCGCCGAGCAGATCTGGCCCTGCCGTGCTTTTTGCCAGGATGCTCCGATGAACGTATGGGACTCAGAGCAAAGCCGCATTTGATACATATGATAGCTGCTTCCGGCAGAATATAATAAAGGCTTAGCCTCTCGAGCTCCTGCAGCTTTGCCGGGGGTAAATAGGATGGCTATGTTGCTTATGAACAGAGGAGTGGGCCATTATGACTAAGCACTTTGAAGGTGAAGAGCAACAACAAAGAAAAGACTGCACAAGACGATATCTTCCAGCACTCTCAACTGCAAGCTAAGTGTAGACTGCCAGTTAGGTTCAATTGAGACAGGGTCTCCGTCAGAAGATAGAGAATTAAACGATCAGTTCAATGATATCAGATACGAAGGAAAAGAGTGTAAAATTGTAAAAACAATGAAAAAAAGCATGAAAAGCTAAAGTCCTCAGGGGAATCCGTCCCTTTATGTCTGTTACCACAGACATCCATCTGGCCCCACTAACGAAGCTTAGACCTCTTACCCTGGAATGCTTGCCACAACCGTCACAGCACATATAAACACCTTCCTTTGTCATCAC
>JAAOAN010000427.1:0-39679 GCA_013396205.1 Fusarium mundagurra | reverse complement strand
ACCCCCCCCCCCCCTCTGTAATAGTCCCTAGCCGAGATACTGTACTTTGGTTCTCACACGTTCTACTGCATTAAACAAAGTACCTTGACTGTCTGTCGCGTCATTACATCACCCACCCAGCTTTCTCCCTTGTTATCGTTACCTGTCGACCGACCTCTAACACTACCCTCTGAAGGGTCCGCCTGATCCTGCGCACGTTTGAGCTGGTTTCATGAATTCCAGCAGCTCTACCTATATCAATACACTAGACCACCTCTTGGAAACTTCTGACTCAACTGCAACATATGAACCTACCCATAGCGATCAAACGAACAAAAATCACGACAGTACGATAACACGATAATGGATCACGCGCACATGGATCACAGCGGCATGAGCCACAGTGGAATGGACCACGGAGACATGGACCATGGCCACGGAGGAGGTATGAAGGACATGTGCAGCATGAACGTATGGCGCTATCTCCTCCTATCCATACCTACCTAGGTTCAAATGCTGATCTTGGTAGATGCTGTTCACCTGGGACACCACCAATCTCTGCATCGTCTTCCGCCAATGGCACGTTCGCTCGACAACCTCCCTCTTCTTCTCTCTCGTCGCTGTGATTTTCCTCGCCGTCGGCTACGAAGCTCTCCGTTCCCTGTCACGACAGTACGAAGAAGCCCTTGATAATCGCGTTCGAGCCGCACCTAGTAAGTTCCTCCTCTCCCCTCCGAGACCGCATAAATACATTTCTTCTTTGAGGAACCCCAAGAACAAAACCAGAATGTTGCTTTGTATCTCCTTGCCTTGTCTGTGTTACTTTCTGGGGGAAATTGCCCTGCTAAGTCTTCCCGTGAGGTCTTGATGTTCCCGTTACTGAGTCGACTCCCATCCTTGCAGGACAATCCCAAGGACAAGCCGATCAGCGTGCTCACCTCATCAAGGCTGTCTTATATGGCCTACAGAACTTTTATGCGTTCATGCTCATGTGAGTAGCCGAGTCTACTGTCGTGGTTAACAGCTCATAATTCTAATAAAACAAGGCTTGTTTTCATGACATACAACGGCTGGGTCATGATTGCTGTTTCTCTCGGCGCATTTCTTGGATATCTATTCTTTGGAAAGCGGACTTCTGCTACCAAGGATAACGCATGCCATTAGAGGGGCTGAACGTTTATGAAACGGCCATGGCGAACCCAAAGGACATGCGAAGTCTAAATGATTGCAAATGGAAACCTAAAGCTTGACACTTTTCATCATAATCCACCACTATCAATGTTCAGTTCAGTACTCTCTGCCTCTCTCTAAGCATCCTAGCAATATCAAAATTAACGTTCATCGATCTTGTTTCTATTTCTATCATGTACCTTCAAAACCTCTACATCTTTGACGCATCGCCAGGTTCAGTCCGCTTCTCTGGAATCTTCTCCCCCAGGTCCCCCAAGCTATCCGCATGGGCAATAATCTCCTCATCGCCAAAGCTGTCATTGTGCTCAAATCCAGGCTCCTGTGCATATGCAATTCTCGCTGCGTCCACCAATATTCGTGCCGTCATCCCCCATACCTTGAATCTCCCATCTGGTTCCTCTTCTTTTTCTAGCTTATCAACCAAACGGCTTTGCTCGCTATCCCGCCGCGGCTTCGAGATGCTTTGGTTGTTGACTGGGACGTAAAAGTTGTGCACCCGCCAGGGGTGATCTTTCCAGTGATTCCAGAACCCATCATACCACTGTCCTTCAGGCAGTGTCTCACCCGGGGCGGGAGGGAGATCCTGCGCCTGGAGGAAATTGTAAAAGGGTGCACTGAAGACGGCAGCGACTTCGCGAGCATCGAGTCTGGGAATCATGGTTTCCTCGACAGTCGGTGCCGGTTCTCCTGCTGTGCGCTGGTCCGCATGGAGAAATGCAACACATGGTCTCACGACGAGGTGTGTCCGAGCTAAAGAAGGGGGTAGATAGCAGAGATGCTCGACGCGGAAGGGTTTTGGAAGTTTGCTATCATCCATGGGAAGCCCAATTTCCTCCCAAGCTTCTCGGCGGGCGATTTGGACTGTGTAACGGAATTAATAAAGGAACAACGGCCACTTGAGAACAAACGCCTTACATGGTGTCTCTTCAAGATCATCTGCCTTGCCCCCGGGAAAGGCAGCATGGCCAGAAAAGTTCCTCAGACTTGCAGCGCGCATGGTGATAACCACACGTAAATCGCCGCGACGGTCAGCATACAGTAGTACTAAGACTGCTGCCCGCCTCCGAACGGGTAGACGATCCCATAGTGGGAATGGAGGGGGCTTGTATGCACGGAAACGAGCAATAGCGGCCTTGCGAGATATGATGTTGGTCAGCAATCGGCAGTATATATGTGAAGAGTTGCTTAAGAGACGCATTGAAGCAGCAAGATGTGAGATATGCGGATGACAAGCGGAGCACAGGTGAACAACTCGACTCAACTCACAGCAGACATTGTGTTCAAGGGCGCCATGGTCAGAGAGTCATAATACAGCGACGCCTCTCCGTGATTGATCAGCTCCTCCCTGGTAGCTTCGCGGATGCCCTTCTGTAGCGCCTCAACCACGTCAGCGTCGGTGATGCTGTGGCTTTCAGTCTGTGTCTCAGTTGAGGTCTCGTTATTGATAGAGGCTCCTGTTTCGTAGATCATGATGGGTGATCAACGAGGGCCGAAACTCTAATAGCCCTCTAATAGCCCAGAGAGGACAAGCTCAGTCACCGAACCCGCTTCCCAGGTGACGGCTCACTATAAGAATGTATTTTTTTTTTCGTTTTGGTTAAGCAGTTGTTAGTCTAGAGGTTGAGCCTTGGGAGGGAAGAGATAAGTAAACTAAAAGTTACCTCGGTCAGGAAGCCGCTCCGGCTCCGGATCTTGAGGATCTGAATCTGCGGGGGCGGGGCTCGGAAGACAACCAATAAGTCAGTCAATGGGTACGGGAAAACAGCCCGAGACAAAGATGTATCACGGTTCTTATTAGGATCGATAGGCTAGGCATGAAGCAAAGAAACACATATTTTAGTAACAACAGTAGCGAAGTAAAGCCATGCCATTTCAATGTGAGCGACGAGAATAAGAGGGAAACCACCACATATCATCTATCTTATCGTTCTCGACAAACGATTCAAGATTAACACAGCTTGCTTGGCAGCTGCATCACTCACTTACCAGAATATTCACAAGCTTAAATTAATCAATCAAACATATAATTATCAATATACGTTGCGGCTTGATATTATGCAATCTGGGGCTCTAATTCTGAACCCAAGACTAACTAATCCAATGAAAACAAAGTACAAGCTTAGTTTGGGGTTCTTTGGTTGTCGCATTATATAGACATATTAAACAATTGTTTCATACGATCTCTTCTGAATCATAGAGGCAGGGAAAAGGTGGTATAAGGAAACAACCAGGGTCTGATGCTGAGTTCTAAACTTGGACCATGCAGATCATCCTTCATGTCAATTTCACTTTGCTCTCAGATCTAGTTCATGTCTCATAGAGTAGTTGCATTAATCAAATACCATTTTGGGGGAATCTTGCGTAATACGACACGCCGCGCTCAAATGCAATACCAAGCAAGACCTCGTTCACTAAGTGCCATCCATGTCCTCCTCCTCATTATGACTCAACGCCCGACCTCTTCCTCTGGAATCATCTTGATCTGAGCTCTGAGCTGAGTTCTTCTCCTTTCACCTCTTGCTTGAATCAACCTCGCTCCGTCACGTGCATTTGAGATCAGGTCCTTGACCTGCACTCCTGTTCTTGAAAAAGACCTGTGTTCTGGTGACTTTTCTGGAAATTGTGGTATAGAACGAGGCATTCCCAGCTCTATCGAGTTGCGCTCCTCGCTTCTCCGCGCAAAGAAATCCTTGACGACTTCCCTCATACTGCCATCATCTGCATAAAGCTCATCTTCGTCATCGATTTCAAAGATACTGCGTGGCGGAGAAACAACACTCCCAGTTTCTGATGAACGAGGTATTGAAGGTGAGTATGGCCCCTTTGTAGGATAACTGGCGGCCGTCAGAGATGCTCGGCTAGAGCTCGTAGACAAAGCCGAGTCTTTCCTTCGCGTAAAGAGGGATCTTGCCCCAACACTGAGGCGTCGACTGAGCGAGGTGCGGGATCGTGTAAGAGAAGAAGCACCGTATATGGACTGCCGTTTGTCGTTGTTGGCTAATTTGGTGGCAATGCGGTGATACTCATCCGCTGTTTCGAGGTCGCTGAAGTAGTTGTAGGATGACCCGGCCTGCCAGTTCACATCTTCATCGAAGGGGTCTTCTAGGTTGGGAACTGGTTCTAATGCTGTCATTGTTGATACTGCACTACTCAGACGCTTTGTCTTAGCCACATGTAGTGAAACGGATCTCCTTTGGGCTTTGGGTAATTCCGGAGATGCATAGCTGTGATTGCTCAACACGCTATCACAGTCTGGCTCGAGAGGAGGCATGCTGCTGTCAGAGGATCTTGGCTGATAGTCTGGGAGTGGTGTAGGCTCATCATCGAATATGGGTTCGTCTAAAGAGATTGCGTAACCACTGGACGAGTCGTCTCGCATGGATTTTGGTGAAATGGAAGGCGAATACTGAGGCCGCGATATAGCGGACGTCCAGTCAATACCAGGTCCAACGTCGTGGCCCGTAATCTGTTGAATTTTCTGAGATGATCTTCGTTCACGGAGTGAAGTGGTACCCGATATACTCATACGCGATGCCCTTTGTCTTGTTAAAGCCTTGGGAACAATCACAGGGGGTTGCTGAGGCAATGCTTTGGGATCATTTCCTGGGCCTAATGTTTGTGGGAAAGCACTGAATCTTGGTGTTGGTTTCGCCTGTGATGAAGTCCTGGAGAGTGTCGTTGGAGGCAAGGGTAAGGGCCTATCGCGATAAAGGTATGCGTTTTGAGGTGGCCGTACGAGTTCGATACTGCTTACTGGGCGTGTGCAACTTGTCATCTTGGTTGAATGTCTGCACTTGTCGATGACCCGATCTTGTCGTTTGCTGTATAAGTTGGCCGCGTCAGGATATCGCAGGGTCAGGGCCCTGCATGCAGGACGGCTTGTTGGCTTGCAACTCTGTGCTGCCAATGGTGGTCCCACGAACGACAGAAGCTGGTCCCCGATCTAACCTTGAAAGCGTACGGTGCCCTTTGTCTTGGATAAGTACTGCGAACTTCGAGGTGACCCCTCCGAAAGAGCTTCCTATCCTTTGATATCACCTTGAGAGATCGATGTCGTTGAAATGACTGTGTTGTTGAATTCGAAGGAAGCACAAGCAAAGGAAGTGCCGATAATGCGAGACGGAGGAAAAGCCTCGTTTTGCGTGGCCTTGAGTCGCCAACTACATCTTAAGACTTTCTCCAGGCAATTGTGAGTTTGAGCCGTCATAGTCCGGCGACGTGATCAAGCCTATAGAATCCCATTTCCCTCCGGAGTCACCTGGGCTTTAGCGGGTTGTGGCGGGAGGCTTGAGTCTAGGCTCAGTAAGTCGAGCGACACATATTGGCCCAGGCCGTGAGTAGCATTCCAGCAAGCTTTCCCTTCCGAGTGTCTTGATTGCGAAGACTGACCGCCCAAGCCTCGCGAAGTGTTCGCAAAGGAAAAAGTCATCTTCCTTTTCGGTTAAGTGAATGAAGATCTCAAAGCATCTTCTGCATCTGGATGTGGCGGCGTGAGAAGCACGCACACTGCAAAAAGCCATTATCGTTGGAAGCCTTCTGGCCATGCCCATAAACAAGACAAGAAAAAGAAATAGAAACGACACTGCAATGTAGTCGCTAGAAGCCAGGGGGCGCCATCACACGCGCCAACGAGGCCGGTACCTCCAAGATTCACCACATTGTAACATTATGTGTTTCCGGAAGTATCTTCAACTTCACCGAGTTCCAATTTGTCTTTAATTCGTTTGATATAGCTATATTTGTAATTAGATCGAACCTTGAACCTTGGTCTAGGAGGGGCAAAGCTATCACAAGTAGACGCGGGACGAGCCATCCGGGCCATGATAGGAAGATCGTCAGGTCATAATCATGAATCCGTAAACTTTCCCAGTTGCCGGGAAGGGCCTCGTGGCAACTCAAGCCTTTGCCGGCCAAACCCTGATTTATTAGGGTATGTGGCCCAGCACGAAGCCTCAATGAGGAATGTTGACTTGGCTAGGAGTATAGAATTAGGGGAAAGCATCCAAATCTTGTTCCAGAGGCGTGGTCGAGTATCTTAGCGAAGCCGTAGATACTGTACAGCCCGCCCCAGTTGACCGGGCTGACCGCCGTTTGGGTTCCCCAAGTAATCTGATTGATGACGCACTTAATCGTCCTCGTTATCTTTGCCTTGGTAATCTCCAAGTAGGATATCGTCGACTCCAAGGCCTGAAGAGTTGTTTCTCAACCATTCTGTCTCGACGCGGAAGAAGATCCATACCCATCGACGGAACACTTCGAGGAATTCAATTAGAAAGATGCCTCCCTCTAGATCGCTGAACCTATCAAGACGTCCATTGAGCTTCATGGACCATGTGCATCTCAACATCAGATCCATGCCGATCACTAGATAGTAGAGGTTAGGATACCTAAAAACAAGACGATCTCGAAGTCCGAAAGGATGAGTGGGTGATTCGCGATCTTGCTTCGGAGAAAAAAGTGTCATGTCCCAATCCTTGGCCACATCCCAATAGAAAGAGTACAGTGAGTTGATGAGTACAGCGACAAGCCAAGCCTTGTGAAGAGCTGCTTTGGAGTCGGGGTCTTCTGCCGACCTTTGCCAAGCACTGGTAATGAGCACGGGGAATGCAGTTGAATATTTGAGAGCGTTGGCGAGGTGCTGGCCACCCCATCCTGTGGACTCTTTGTATGGGGCTCGCCGAACTCGAAAGAACTCGATCAAGCACTGTCGAAATCGTATTAAGCTCGGCACTCCCATAATGAATGGTACGAGCACTGTTCCTCCACAATTGCGATCAGGTCGCTGCGTAGACGAACCTTCTGCCGAGAAGAACATGCATAGAGTAATGAAGAGATCTCCAAAAACCTTGGCATACGATGTCAACACATCTGCCAACAGAATATCCCCAAACTTGCCGTCCTGCGGCTCAGCAAGCCCGCCCAAGCTCACGCGTCGCAAAGTTGCCAAGAATCTTCTTCTTCCTCCGCTGGGCAGATTCCTCAATGGAACAACGAACATAGCAATCAAAGCAGTGAGATATGTCAACGGCATCCACCCGAAAGCAACGACACGCTCAGGTATGCCCCATGTGCAAACCCAAAAGAGAGACACGGATAGAGCGAACAACGCCGAAAGTGCAATAGCGAGGCGGTACGTCGAGCCATGGTGCGGAATATGTTGCGGCGATGCTCGACCGGGATATCGAATCAACTGTGGAACGTCGACGTTGAAAAGATAGAGACAATGAAGATTTAACCCCCATCCCCAGACAGCTGCCATCTGTTAGAAAAAGGTAATGTGGTCAGAGTAGGGTTCCTGCTCACCCAAAGTTGCAATAAAGCCAACACGGTAAGGCAAAGGAAAAGCCAAGCTGAAGGAGTCAAGCCCCGGGTCAACAGCCGGATCACCGTCCATTGAAGCGAACCGCCATCGAGCGAATATCACAGGCTTGTTGAACAATGAGATGCGATCAGGAGCGCAGAAGAATGAGGACCAAGCGACAGCGGCCAAAGAATGACTGGAAGGGTAAAGTTCATGAGGTTTTGCGACAGTCCAAGCTGTCCTCAACTTTAGGTGAGATTAAGCATGAGCGGGTCCACATTCTTTTTTTCAGGGGTGTTTTGCGTCTATCCCTGATAAACGTCAGCCTTTTCTTATCAGGCTTGGCACGGTTATCAGTGCCACAACTGTGCGCCACAATTGCCGCCACTCTCACGACGCGCGCGGCTGACATAGTACGTACTACATATTTCAATAGAAAACCCCACGCGTAACCGAACTCATCGAGACCCCACCAACCCTCCTCACCACACCATATCCACCCATGCCCACGTTGCTTTTGAGGTTGTTTGTTTGCGGAAGGATCATCATCCAGCGACGTAAAAAAGTTCTAAACGTCACACGGAGGACTGGCAAGCGACAATTCCAGGGTGCAGCGGCTTCAAGCAGCTCGATATCCGCCAGTATGAGGGGGGATAAGGCTGTCGAGATCCTCGTCAGCTGCGGAACTTGGCAACCTGAACAGCCAGATCGACAGCGCTAGACTCTGAAATGTAGCCGCACTCCTCTTGTCAGGCCGTTGAAACAAGCCCTCTGGCTTCCGCAAGCCCACATATCTTTCTCGACGCTAACAAGCTCCAGCCCAAAGGCCCTAGTCCGGCCACAAGCGCTCCTCACCGTAGATCTAGGGGGTTAAATCCGGCTTGATACCATTCGCTAGCCCGAGTTTTTGGAACTGCGAGGAGGTTGCGGAACAGCAACTCCCCTTGCCCCGGCAGACCAGGTCTCCATCGGAGGCATGGTACATACAGCAGCTTGCAGGTACAGTGTACTGTAAGCTTGGTCTGCGGAAGTTTGCTCTTGTCACTTCTCCCTTGCCATTTTCGTCGCCTCACTGGTAGGCTGGTCCTGGCGTAGGTAATACGCTATCGACCGATGGCCCAGTCAAGGAAGGTCTCTATCCGTTGGGGACTTGGGAAGAAAATCCTTTTCAATCATGAAATTATCCGGTTGAGATGGTTCGTAACCAATGAAGAACCTTGTCCCACCTGCCTACATGGGCTACCAGGCTGCGCAGACTGGGAAGAGGGGCATCATCATATTCGCTGATCTACGAGGGGAGTTTATGCAAATCAGATTCACATTCACATTAATAACATAACTGGCCCTCATCCGAAGCTGTCCATAGTTGGAATGCTCTTGCAAGGCTGAAAAGAAGGACGTGGCATTGGACGATTCGTTTTGTCTGGGTGCACCCCATTAATGACCGATGACCAGACGCCACTGTCACCTCTCCAGTGGGAATGACACAATGGCTTCGGTTTTTTTGTTAACGAGCCCTGCAAAATACAGAGACAGACCCAGCTTTTCTTTCTTGTGCTCCTAATGCCTGCCGATGAACCCGACACTCTCCCGCTCTCCCACCTCCCAGGAGCAGTAGCAACAGGGCGTGAAGTAAGGCGAGGTGTGGCTCAAATGCACCCGACAGATGAGAATCCTGGCGGACGCAATCTTCCTTGAGCTCAAGTCAAAAATTCGGCGGCACAATCGGCTGCCGACTAGAAGCCCCCCATATAGACCAACCAGTCCGCTGTCTGACACATTGGGGGAACCCAACCTGCGGTTCTTCATGATATTCATGGGTGCTCCATTATCCGGGTTCCTGGATCTAGAGGCTTTCTAGCGGATCCGATTATCATGTATTCTTCACAGTCGCCAAGTTTTGCCGCCGAATTTATCAAAGAAGAACCCGGAAAGCCAGTCCCCCAGAAGCCCGTCCGAAGAAGGGGTCTGAATGATCAGATAAAATGGGTTAAGGCGTGGATGTCAAAGTTACCTCAAGGGGATGAGGATTGGGACAACAACAGACCTTCGACACTAGAAGACATTCTCCGTCTGCGTGATCGTTTGACCATCTCTCACGTTGAGTCGCGTCGGGACATGGACTGGCTCACTCTTCTCGAGACCTATGCCGCTGCTTCCAAAGACTTTGAGGGACGAGAAACCCAGCTTCACTGCATGGTAATGGTCGCAGCCTGTCACGTGGCTCATGATCAAGGCCTTACCATAAACGAGGTTATGGATGCCATGGCTAAATGCGTTACTGGAGGCAGTGATACTCTTAGATCCAAACGATTTGCACTACCCAAGTGTGTACAGATTGGCGATGAACTTGCTAAAGTACTGGGACCACGGGCATATGAGCTCCCATTGAGAGGTAGGCTGTCTTGAGCTCCCACTCGGTTTATTTGATACAAGATTCTTTGTTCTCACAACGTACAAACTAGTAAACTCCTATTTTACTTTTGGCCAGCACTTTACCGTCGAATGCTTCCCGATACTGCGCAGAGAGTCTGCTTTTGCGCATCGTCCAAACAACAAACTACCCTCAGACTTACTCCGAATCCCAAGTCTCGTCTATGAACTCTGTGACGGGAAGGTTAGGTAGGTGACGGTGTCACGTCACTCCTGTGTCGATTTCTGGACTCACAATCGGCAGTCTACAACAAATCGAGAAGGCTCTAGAGCCAGGCGGTGCGAAGGCCAAGGCGAGATCGAAGTCACAGACGAAGTCGAAGGCGAGGTCGACGGGCAGCCCAGACAGCACCTGGAGTGTCGTTTCGAGCGCGGATACGGAACATGATATGATACATATCATGAAATAGAACTTGTCGTTTGTCGGAAAGTCTATATGGGTTCCAGGTGGAGAGGGATGTAGAGGAACCTTATGTGTCCTCCTTGAGCTTTGAGCCCCGTTTCCCGGAGATGAAGGGCAGATGTTGGTTCCCACGTCTCCTTCTGCGAGGACCGTTTGTCTCTGGAAACGAGCTCAACATCGTATTTTGTGTTTCCGAGGGCCACGACAATTGCAGTATACCCTTTTAGTAATGTGGAAGTGTTGCCTTTTTCGAGACGAAAAGCCTGGGGGCTAATTTCAGGCATTTTGAGATCTTTAATGACCATTCCGAACCCTCTGGCCCACGATTTGAGATCCTCTTCCTGCGAAGCATTAACATGTGATAAAACCAGGGGTTTCAATTGCTCCATGAATAAGAATAACTGAAGGGAAAATAATACCAGATCTTGTAACAAAGCCTCACATAGTAGTCCACATGACTTTGGTAAACCATAAGTCAGTAACCCTTCTTTCTTCTCAACGGGAAAAAGAGTCAAAACTTCTGTCGTTGCGTCTTGTTGTAGAGCCTGCACACGAGGGCTTAGAGGCATCAGCCTATACAAAGGAGTTGTCATGCTTGGGTACTTTCATTGCATAAGTTGTGTGCCGCCAAGGAGAGTTAGAAGACAGCCGGGACCTACAGAAAAAGGCACAGTCAACCTGGACTACCTTAACAATTACTGCATTCGTACACGACACGTTAGGCAGCTACCTTGGGAAATAGCCCGGGGTGCCTCAGGCTTCACGGCAGATCAGATCGTCCGCCGGGGATTCAGGATGGATGCCGTGGTGATCCCCTATCCGATGACAACCTGGCTATATGGGCGTCGGGAAAAGAGATAACTCGTATCGTGGATTTTTCTCACCCAAGTATGTACTTTCATGCTTCTGGGCAGCCTGGGAATCCTCAATGGCCGCAATGCTTGTTCTGCGAGAAAATTACTGGCCTTTGCTATATCCACGCCAGGCTTGCCGAGAGAGAAGAAGCGCCCCCAGCCCAACCGTTAACGGACGGATCTTTTCTTCCACCAGCACGCGATGGCTGCATTATTTCCGCTATTTAAGTAAACGAGATAAAACTAGTGACGCGGAATTTACTTGGTTGAGTCTGAAATGCATGTTTTAAAAGGCTGGAGGCTTGGATTTAGTCTGCAAACAAGTGAGATGAGAAGCTAGTCAATGAGGCGTGAGCAAGTTTCCCCCTCGTCAGGCTCTTGCAACCTTTCTGGAATATCGTTGCGGCCTAGATCTACGATGCCTGAAGATCATCTTGGTCAGGTTCTAGAAGAAAACGTTTTGTGTATCTAGCCTTGCCTCATTCGTCTTTAGCTCTCTAACCCTCAAGTTTCGTAGAACATCGCCGTTTAGTTCTTTTCAGTTAAGATGAGTCTTTGAGCTAGGCAGCTTGGACTCTCGAGAAATCAGACTCGCAAGCTTAGCCAAGTCCATTAAGCTTGTAACTTTGCTGAGTAGATAAGCATGTCAATATTGTCCACTTTTTCGTCAGGCGTGTTTGTGTTTGTGTTAGCTTTCGGCTCTAATGTGATCGCCCGGATGAGGTATTGGCCCACTCCTTCTCTGGACGGATGTGATGCCAGCCTCAGATCTACTCTAAGCCTTGGATTGGCAGGGCTCTCGGTATTTACTGGCGCCTTCTTTTGGGTGCTGGTCCCTGACTCGCGAGCTTCCACATTTCCGTGTCTCCGCCTTGGCTAAGCACTGGACCAGGTAACGGGGTTATCCATGATCATGGACTAAAAATTACCAGAAATGGAGGTAAGACAGATTGCAAATGACGATTGGTTGGGGTGTGTCTCGCCATGGAGAAGTAGTAGTAGCTGGGGCTGGAAATATCGACCTATGTAGGGTGTCATGCGCTCAACAACTTGGAAGGTTGCCAAATGAATCAAGATCGACTGAAATCTGAGGAATTCGGATCTCGATGACGTAGATTATAGTGAATATACACGGTGAAGGAAATGCCTAAGTGGCTCACAGACAAGCCAAGGGAGCAGCAATATCATCAGATCAGGTTATCATGGCAACGCAAACTGACACTCGGGGATATATACATGGGTATTCCCTCTGTTCACATGCCCGTATAGACCAATCAACACGGCTTGCTCGCCTTTAGATATACCGAGGCCCAAAGAGATTACGGCCCAAAGGGACCTTTGTCCTGGAGGAACTCCATCCCGTGAGGGAGGGAGGTTGATAGTACGTAAACAAACACCAAAGAGCCTTGGATGATCTTACCATTTCTGTCGGCTCTAAAGGCAAGCTACGAGTTCCACATTGTCTCTGCAAACCCCGCAACCGATCTATGAGCTAACAGGCTTCCCACGCTTCCATATCATTTCCACATTGTGCCAAGCGCGGCGGAAGTTGCCAGGCCACGCAGACAGGCCCAGGGCTGAAATCGATGACATTGATTGATTGACAGCCTCTGGTGCCGTGTCTGTCATCCATCGGCTATCGACTGGTCCAATTTTCAGGGGTCTCATCTCTTTGTCTGTGCGTTCCGAGCGCATCAAAAAAGTTTGAAATACTTCTAATATCACTCCATTCAATCGCTTGGACCTTCAGTGCCCGGACTTTACGTATATGGCCAATTACCGGCTTATGTAGGCACTGATGATGAATTGTCATGAATTAGGGTTGGGGATTTACCTAAAAGGGGCGGGCCGTGCCTGTAAGAAGCGCCGTTGTGCAGATTAAACCCGTCGTATTCACTGCGTTGATGAGGCGCAACCGAAATGCTTGACACTTTTGACAGCCAGTGGTAACGGGTCATGGTCCGGATTATGCCCGGAGGTAGGCATAACATGCTCTATTATTAGACTGCATTTCATGGATTGAATAAGACCGAAACCCGCCTAAGGTATAATGCAACGACCTCATTCTCGTACCGTCCCTATGTCAAAAGGGGCCGATAGATAACAAGATTGTATGTAGTATGTAACAAAAGCAAGTGACTCTTGATATATAACACGTCAGATAACAATTGTAAGCTGTTGCTGCCCAAGTTCAGCCACCAAGGCACCGATCATATTACTTGATAGTGCGGTGCGTGCCAAGCCAAAGGATTGGCTCGTTCTGCTTACCCGCAATCCTTTGAAACTATTGATGTCGGGAAAAGAGGTATGGAGTGGCACATCACATACCGTTTCGATATTCAGCTATTGACTATAGGACCATTGATGTCTTGCTGCTACCTAAACATACCTAAACACGTTCCTTTTCCTCCCACACAAGGCACTGAACAGCATTTCTCATGCGTATCAGCAATAAAACGCTGTCCTTGGCATCGGAAGTGATGTACTAAACAGTCAAGACTGTACCCTGGCAGGGAGAACTCCCGGTCGAGACGTTGCCAATTTCTAATTATGAATGATCTCGCCTAGGTAGCGACTACTACTTAATACGGCCGGCGACATGAAAACTCGGGTTACACCAAGAGGTTTCTGACCAAGCCCTTCACAGCGGCGCAGGAGAAGCAGAGAAATTCGTGTGGTAGGTAGAGTTGCATACTTACGGAATGAGTGCAACAGACCGAATGAGGGCATTAGTTGCGCCTCTCCTCTTTCTGGTATCCTATAACTCATGCTGTGGGTTAACTAACGCCAAGGTATCCATCCGTACCAATAATGACTTTTCCGTATATCCGTGATGGTTCTCGATGAAGAACGATAACGGATGTGATGCTATTGGAATTACCGGTACACTAGCTCCACGTCCTACCTCGCCTGTGCGAGTATACATAAGAACACATGTCACCTCTGGTTTGATAGTCCCAGAAATTCTAAGAGGACGAATGCGCGTTCATTGCTACTGTGGCTTGTGATTCGGCCTTTGATCGTGAGACAGTGACATGTGGCTGTCGCGAAATGTCACCTCGACTACCAAACTGCAGACGCTGAAAGAGTCACATTCACCATGGACGTTGCTTCCATTGCTCCACCATTTACAGCATCTCTGGCAGTTGTCCTTATACCTAGTCAACCTCTACAAGGCCTTGTAATAAATACTAGGAAATCGCCTTGAAAGTCAACTATAAAAGCGTTACAGTCAATAGACAGAACGCCCATCAAGTTTTGTACACCTGACGAACGCGTCGACTCCAAATCATCTGTCTCAAATCATCCAGTACCATCCTTCGCATGATTGAATGCTTCATCTCCCCTATCTTTGGGGTTTCACCAAGCACCCTGCATTTTTAGCTGCAACACTACACTACGCCTCCACCTCGCCTAGTGTTGGCTAATCCAGCGCGGTTGGCGAAATGTCCTCATGGACACCATTGCCCTCACAAAAGGCGACCTTGGCATCCATCCATTCTCCGAGGCCAAAACGTGTATACGACAAGGTTGTCTCTCGGCAAATTCTACTCACTTCGCATGATGCCATAGACCAGTCATAGACAAGGATAGACGTGGGCCACCCAGGGAGTGCAAAATGGAAAATGAGAAACTCTTATGCACTTTCGTTACCAATAGAGAAACCAGGTAGCCAGTCATGTTTAGGTACAGCAAAATCACAGATATATACATAGGTAGGTAGTAATTACAAGCCTGACACCACGTAATAAGGTTATGGTTAATAAATAACCTATTATTGGGGTACTGTAGCATAGCATAAACTTATCAGAATTTGTTCGATGGAGAGGCATCCTCGGTTTCCTCCCCTTTGATCCCAAGTAATGCCAAGTGGAGGCAAGGGCCGGTATCAAATCAACAGACAAGAATCAAGAGTCGAAGATTATTCTACAAAATTCATACGTGATATTCACAATTCTTAACGATTTTTCAATGATCTTTAGTTTCAGCTCGTCTTGAAAAAAAGACATGTTAACACGGTCTATGCACTAGGGCCTGAACGGCATACTTATCTTAGTGCAGTATATCTAGGTACCTAGATATAGAGGCAATGATGTCTACAGCTGGGCGACTCTTGAACATCTATTTAGATAGTTTAGGGGGGAAACATGGGAAATGTAACTGGGCTAGTGATTAAGCTCTGGCAGTATGTCGATCATCCATAGCCCTCTAGATACATCCAAGCAATCCTTTTCTTTCAATGCAGTTCAATTCCTATCAATTCAATCGAATCTTGCTTGTGTGTCGCATCCTGCTTTGTCCTCTAAATCAAGTGCCTACCAACCACTTAGTGCTTACATCGAATCGCCCCCAAACTTTCCTTCTTCACCAAAAGGGAACCCACCATCGTCACGCCTCGAGCTGAACAGGAAGCCTCAGCCACACTCCGACACCTGTTTCCAGATCTAGACTCACACTCTCGCCAAACATTCTACTCTGCAACAAAGACTCTGTCCCCAAGATACGATCTCCGCCATTCTCGCTTTCTCCTAGATACAGTCGCGACTCATTGACTTGATATGCTCGACGGCTTCCCTCCGTAGAGCGACAAAGCGTCATGGACGCGTCGATAACCGACGTCCGTCGCTCCAGTATCGAGAAGATGCCCATTTCTCCAACTCCGCCTTTTGACAGACTCCCCGACGAGATCATTGAACAGTGAGTAATCGCAGGGATTTTTCGCAACTTTGTATCAAACTTGTCCTTGGCCCTATCGAACGGCTGGTGTCATCGACAAGTGCCGTCCTCTCCTTTTACCATGTGCTAACGTTTGTCATTCCCTCTTAGGATTCTTCGACAAACTGACCCCAACAGCTTTGCGTCTCTTGTGCTTCTGAACCGCAAATGGAGGGGTGTTTCTCAACGAGCTCATCTTTATCGCCATCAGCTATCAAGATGTCCTTCATATTCGGCGAGCCATCCCACCCCACCACAATCGGACGATGACAAACTCCCCGAGTTGCGACGGCATTTTGCTCGCGAAGTAAAGCGAAACCTCTTCCAGGCATACCTACGACCGAGGGAAACGACGTTTAAACTTATTTCGACTTCAATCAGCTCTTCATCATGTCCCGGAGGGGAGGGTATGCAATACAGTGCCTCCCCAAAGGGACACCATCTTCTGGCATACAATTCGGGGAGGATTTATGTGATTGACTTGAAAGGTTTGAACCTGGAGGTCAAGAGGGAGTTCAAGATTCTTCGTCGGCCTGTCGCCGCTTGCATCAACGATAAAGGCACCCTCATGGCAGTCTTATCTACTGAGATGCAGGTCGACTTGTACGACTTGCAACAAAGCCCACCCCGTCGTTCACGGTCTATAATCCTTGACAACACTCCCCGAACGATTGCTTTATCGCCATGCGGTTCTGTTCTGGCTGCTGCTTATGAAGGTGGCATCGAGGTATCGTCTTTAAGGCCTGATGCGCTGGCCACTGATCGAAGAGCTGTGAAATGTGATGCTGTGGACGCTTTGTCTTTCTCATTTGATGGGACTCAAATTCTCGGTACTACTATTCATTCGGCGCCACCTAGCACCGTCATAATTACAGCTCCATACTATGATCCAGGCCCTCATATGTCCGAAGACAACCTGAGCCCCCTATGGACGACGTCAATCCTGTTCCCAAACACCAGTCGTGACTGCAGTCATGCCGTTCTGCTTCAGGATGGAAGCGAAGAGGAGGCAAGCTGGACTTTCACCTATGACAGGAGTTTCGAGACCTTCCGAGCTGTTCGAATTGACGACCTTCGGAATGGCACCACTTACTTTACTGGACCCGTACCAAGCGCATCTCCACAAGCCAGCCTTATTCCCTCCACGCTCCCTTCTACGACATATCGGGGTGAACTAGTGTCGGCTGGTTTTCAAGGGAGGGAGGTATGGATATATGGCATACCTGAGGACTTGGACGCTGTCCCTGACAATGTGTCATCGTCAAACGATGGCTCAGCATCTGGTCTAGGGAGACAAAATAGTGATCGGAGTGGCACATCGCGACGGGCATCTACGCGGATCAATAACCCGGAAGGTGTTAGAGTGCCTAAATGGCAGATTTTGTGCGACCAACTAAGAAACACCTTTGTTTCCGGCTTCAAGGTTGCCGAGCATGGGGAAGTCAAAACGGTGAAATGGGTTGCAGGGCATGGTAGCTCATCTACTCAGGAGCGCCTGGTAATTGCCGCAAGGGGGGTCGGAGCACCGCGGTTAGTGACTGAGGAGGAAGACATGGATTTTGTCGATGGCGGTCGAGTTACACTCTTGGACTTTGACTATGGCATCTCCAACGGAACCAAGTCAGAGATCATCATTGAGGTCGGCACTGATAATCCCGAGGTTCTGGAGGAAGAGCAACGCGATCTGGCAACCGAAGTCGCCATTGTGCGACGGCGTACTGTCGCTCAAAGGCGAGGTGGCCGTGGCGGCTCATCGTTGCTTCGGGCTGCTACATCTGCCTCTCGACCTCGTGCAGCTCCTGATGCTGCAGCGATACCGGCGGTTCCACGTATGCCGCTAAACGATGGCCACAACAATGATGACGATGATCCTTTGCTTCCTCGAAGGATTGGCCAGCTTCCATCTCAGCCAGCAAATCGTCGGGCAGTCATTGAACCAGTGAGCCCCAGTGAAGATGGAGACGCTCCTTCGATTGAGGAAATGGAAGCTTTAGATGCCCCTTATTCGCATGCTAGCCCACGATCCCAGACCACGCTTCGTCGTGCTGCGACCGCTGCCGCCGTCGACAGATCCCTTCATCCCCGAACGGCAGATGGGCGACGCATTGAGTATCGTCGTGCTGATGGCCGAAGAGAGCATCCACATGAGAGTGATGCTGACAATTGGGTACCTCCTCCTCCACCATATCAAAAGGAGGACCCAGGCCCCGATTTGCCGGCCTTTATGCGTGGTCCTTCTGTTGCTCCCATAGGGCTTGGCGGTGCATCTGTTCCCGCTCCAGCTCCAGTGCCAGCACTACCAGATCATGCTACATCCGCCTCTGGTCGTCCCGGGTCTGAGGACCACCGAGGATCCGGCACCGACTCCAAAGGCGAGCAGCCCGGAAACAATTCATCACAGCAAGCCCCTGGTCAACATCCCCTACAAGAATTCACCACTAGGGATCAACTGCAGGCTGGTGTTGCAACACAAAACAGTGTGAGCCCTGTACCCCGGACGGATGAGGATGCTGATTTATACGACGTGACTCCCCCCCGTTCTCCACGACAGGACGCGCCTCAACACGCAGGCGAAACTTCTGAAACCAGGGCACGACAAACGTCAATATCTTCTGCTGTGTCAGCTCTTACATCTAGGGCTGTGACAGTTCCTATCAGCTCCAGGGAGAGGCGGTCACCTTCACCAGTGCAGGCAGATATCTCAGCTTACGACCATTTTGGCCCAGGTACTCGAATACCAGCAGTAAATGTGGAGAGTGTGCCATCGACCGTTTCTACGGCCCAGGTAGCGCCTAGAGCGAGGCAGCTCTCGAATGCTCAAACTTGGCCTCGAGTTGCAGGCCATGAGGCTGAGCAAAATGTTGCCTCGGCTGATGGGTATCCATTCCCAATGTCTGCACCAGCCGAACAACAGGCCGCAGATGAATCGATTTCGGGCCTACCCCCTCTGCCGAGCTCGAGTCAGCTTGCGAGTCTTAGTAAAAGAGTCAGCCAGGGTAACCCAAGACGGCTTTCTGGGGGGTTCCAGGTCCCCAGAAGGCCTGTGGGGAGTTTTGATGGCAGTTCGTACGTGTCAAGCTCCCTACCCGATTCATTGTTGGCAGGGCCATCCAATCTCAGTCGCCCAGAACCCGATCAACCTCTTATAATTAGCACTCCTAAGGGTGTATCGGGTGCTTTCGACTCGCCAAGCCGGCAAGTATCTGGGCGAAGGAATGAGACTCCTCTATTGGCCCCTATCCCCCGGCACCCACGGCCGGTACCTGGCTCGCATCAGAGGCCGACTGTTGAGCGACTTGAAACTATCTACAGTATTGCCTCGAATCACGGAGGCAACCCGCCTGCCACCGTTCCAGTGGCCAACCAGCAGTTGCCGGCATGGCTGCACGCTCCTCCAATGCCGGTAACTAGGACATCACCAACAGTTAATCGCCGGCCAAGTCGTGCTGAACGAAGCGCTGCTAAGAACATCAAAGATGCCAAAAAACGTGGTTGGTCAGCCAAACCTAAAAAGAAGAAGAAGAAGGCTGCAGATGCTGCAAGCAGTGCAGGTTGGACAGACATATCGACTGGCTCTGGAGAGAGGGAAAAGGAGAAAGAGAAGGATAAGAAGTGTATCGTCATGTGAGACATCGACATGCACAAATTGGCTATCTTGAGTAAATACTGGAGGTAATATCTAGGCTGGCGCCACATAGGAAGTTTATGGACACGATGGATTAGGCGCACATACCCAGTCACTGCGCTTTTGGTTTTTTGCGATTCGTTTCCTTTAGCATGAGCCTCGCGGGCCGCATCTTGTTCACTCGCTAGGTTCTCTTTCATCTATCAACTGGTTGGCATAGCGTGATTTTTTCATTGTCATGGGAGCGCCGGAGTCCCAAAAAACGGCTAACGGAAAGTGAGCGCTTCTTGATCGTTATGAGTTATTTAGCTGTCGTTGTCATATATCAAACATATACAAGCTTTGATACTGCACTGATCCAACCTGCTCTGACTGGTTTCTATGATCCATTCCTTTTGCTTCACTTGTCTTGACACGAGTTGATCAAATATTTGCATATCATTTCTTAAATAATCTATCTATTGAAAAGTCAAACATAAAACATTGCAATATTAAAACATAACAAGATTTGGGTCTTATTGAATTAGCCCAGGGTATAAACGACAGCTATTCCAGTATTTATATCCACAACGCCGAAAATCAATTCTAGTGAGAGTATGCCACCCTGCACTGCAGATGGTGGTGAAGAGATTTTGCATTAGAGAGAGACGTGAATGGTGTAGCTCGAAAAGGAAATGGCGCAAGTCAGTAAGGTCTAGATTCTGGGAGTGGTTCCGGGGACGTAGGGCTTCCCTCGCCGCACAGCGCCGAGATCAGCCTCGTCCATCAGGTCGGTGAATGTTGTCGCTCTTGTCAGGGGGCGGGGCTTCACAATGGTGCTGGGGTCCGCGAAAACATTGATATTCTCGCTACTCGGCTCACGCTGAAGCTCAGGGGTACTTGGTCGACGACTACAGTACGACGAGCCCTTCATAGCGCGGATCGGGGGCAGCCGAACGTTTCCATGTCGAAGAGACTCTTCATTGTCGAGGGGACTGGGCTGGGCATTGGGTGAGGGATTGGGTGAGTCGAAGGGATTCGGAATAGAGATGCGAATCCGCGGAGGCGGGGCGTTGAGGCGTGTGCCAGCACTGGAAAGCTGGCGCGCAGGCACAATGCTCGAGCGTTGGGTTGAAGGGGTCTTGAGAATGAAGTCGGCTCGGTAAGAGTTGGGCTGGCTGATGGGCTCGGAAATGATGTTTCCAAACGAGGCATCGCTCGTAGATCGACGGCCATAACCGTAGATATGACTACCCTTCTCTGAGCCTTGCGCATCACGTTTGTTCTGACGACGGACGTAGAGGAAGATTACAACGGCGATTATCAGAAGAATGATACTGCCGCCAACGACACCGCCAACGATGGAGGTAGTAGCAGGCCCCGAGTTGTCGGACTTGGAGTCTCCGTCCTTGTCTGAGCTATTATCTGAGCCAACTGCTGCCGTGGGCTCAGCGCTCGTGGAGGGTGCAGCGCTGATGGAGATGGTCTCGATAGCCCCCGTAGCAGTAGTTATTGCACTGGGAACAGGCATAGACGTCTCATTGGGAAGCTCAGCGCCTTGTGGGACATTGGTCTGATCCTTGTCGATCACGCACTGCTCGTCTTCACACGAGTATCCAAAGGGACAGCACTTCTGTCCACATTTCTCGAGATCGAGGTTGAATACTATCGTCTTGACAGGGGCGTTGGGAAACTCTCTCTGGTCCTGGCCGCGGATATCGCAAGTGATGGGCTGAATGACATTGCAGGTCTGGCCGCTGGGACAGCAAACTGCTGTGGTCTTGCCAGCGAGAAGTCTGCAAGAGTTGCCCTTGGGGCAGCAAAAGTTGGCGATGTCGCTGTTGCATGATGTCTGATCCGCATCGCATGTGTCTTCGCGGGCGAAGAGACTGTTGGCGGGGAGAGCGGAGGATGTTGAAGCGTAGAGGGCTGTGATAAGCAGAACCCTCAGAGGTGTTGGGAGTCTTCCCAAAGTCATATTTGGCGTGTATTATGCGTGTAGTTGTTGGTTGTTGTCTTTAGTGTTAGTTACTAAGTAAGCGTTGGTTTTGTTGATTCGATGTTGAAGGAATGTCTTCGGGTGAATGTGATATTGTATATGCAAGGAATCAAGAGAAGATGATAAACAGATGAGTTGGCAAGTCAGACACAACCAGCGCGTATGACAAAGAAGAAAGGAGTGAGTCAACTGAACAAGTGAATATATGATTTGTTTTTGTTTGTTCGATAGAACAGCAAAGGTGAAGAAACGGAACAGTAAATACAGGACGCAGAACAAGAAAGGGAGAGAGGGAAAAAAAGAGGGAGGACAAGGGTACTAGACAAAGACGGAGAATGGAACCATGAGGTCACTGTCTTCTTCATCATGGACAGACATGGACATGGTCCTTCCTCTGCCTTGCCGCCTTGTCCGTTGAGAGTCATCTTGACCCATTCGTGGACGACATTTCAGGCTCGACTGTCGCATCAGAGACCATTGGGCGGTTGATCAGAGATGCTGAGAGCCAGTCGCCGGGGAGGGTCTAGGGCCTATCGCTTGACACGCCAGTAGACACTACGCAGTCGGTCTAGAACTGCTACATAGATTGGGAGAATATAGAAACTGGTTTTGTTTGGCGATAATGTCGCCATGGTTGAGACAGACGAAAATGCTGTGGTTGGTTGGCTGAGAGTCTCAGAAGACATTAAGCGCGCGGCGATGCATGTCGCGGATTGGTTCCCGTTGACCAGAGCCCAGTAAAAGTTGACCTAGTTTAGTTGTGGGGGGCTCTGTCTCAGGCGCTGAAGACTGACGGCCAAGCGCTGAGGTTGGGCGCGTAGTTTTCTAACTCGGACTCAGGTTGTAGTGGGATCCAATGAGACGAGGAACTCTATGAGAGAGGTCACTGTTTGACGGCCAGTTCTGGGCACAGAGTGAGTGAAAAAAAAGTGTTATGTTGTTTATTAGGCTTCAACATGCTGTTTCTTGTCGTTGTGGGCTGCCTCTCTTTCGTTCTTGTCAGTAGGTGAAGTTGGCAAGGTACGGTACGGTAAGGTACTCACTCTACTTTGCTTGTTCAGGGACGACAGATGCCAGTAAACGAACCAATTTCCATGTACATGATCCTGTCACGGGAACAAAGCACGGATATCTTGGTCTCCAGTGCGTTCTCTAGTTCTTTGTCCCGACTGTATCCGTACCAGTATGTAACATGACTGACTGACTACCTTAGTCAACTGAACGTGATACAACCTAAACCACCAAAACTCTCGGCCCTATAATTCCTGTAATATTCTTCGTCTATATCCGTACTGCATGTCATTTACCCCTCTCTGGCGCCCTTGTATTCGCCAAAGTCACCCCCTGGACTCTCGCACACAAAAACATATCTCACAAAATCCAGATTCGCTTCGGCCTCGGCGAGAGGCAAAAAGTCCACGTCTTCTCCGCTGCGGTCAGTAAAGAAAAGAATGCCCTACCTGCACTACACTACAGGGGGCGTGTAAGTGACTTCATTAGATCCAGTAACTCCACGCACTGTCCAGAAGCCCTGAAGACTGGGGAGGATTGTCTTTCCTTTTCTGTCGCTGTTGAGAATACGTGTTTGCCTCTTAAGTTTCTGTCCTGTAAATCAAATGCACTGCACTGCTATGCTATGCGATGCGCTGATGTGCTGGTGCCTCTCTGTATCCCTCGCTGTAGATGCACTGCGACTCGTACGGAGTAACGGCTCATGATGGCGCATGCATTGGACATCCTCATATAGAGTGAGGCTTTAAGACAGATGATCTATAGGACGAAGTAGATAAGGAAAGGGTTCCCAGACATACACTCTATGAATTGTCCTCGTACTGCATTTGCATGGCATAGCATGGCATTGCATTGCATGCGGCTTCCTTTCCATAGGCACATCCGCAACGGGCATAAGGCCTCATTTCCCCAGCACGTGTGCCACAGTATAAACATTCTCAGGCCACTGAAAAACTCCCTGTAGTTATCTAGATGCATACCTACCGTAGCAGCACATATCTGCATCTCATCAATACCACCTCCTACGGAGAACCTGCCTCTCCCCGGCTTTCATGGTGTGATGATGCTGACCTCTCCAGGGAATAAATAAGCACACAAGTAAAAAGAACCCATCGTATGCGGAATAACATGCTGGCCCGTAAAGTAATCAAGCCGAGGCATTAATGCCCATCCCAGTCGTGCCTCTCGGAGTTGTGATCCCTTTTCAGAGGCTTGCAGTCAGCACTGGAGAAAAATCCCCGGATTATGTGGTGTGATTTACATGATCAGATAGATACTGTCATCTCACCTTCCGTGGTCGTCGCAGTGAGGGAATAAACAAAGTGCGTATCAGTGTCACAGTTTAGAAAGCCAGTTGCAACAATAAAGTGCTTTGTCCATTGTCTGCCTTGTCTCAGCAAGGTCGTAATGTCCTATCTGTATATCGCTTCCTTTCTGGGAGCTAGCCCATAACCAGCTTCCCAGAGCCTCTCTTTTCATATCGTCATCCTTCACGGCGCCTTTACTGCAGATCCTTCATTACGCCGGTTTCCCCCCATACCATTGCCCGCTTGGTATCATAGTAAAGCAATAAACAATAGCGAGTGATTCCGAGTCTCGCGGTACTCGGCCATTTCCATCCAATAAACTGACATTTAGAACGGTACCGTGTTGCCACCCCATTTGTTCCTGCATATGGCCATGTATCCTCTGCCAAACGTCCTATGCATGCATATCCCTAACGCCTCGTCCCCGTATCAAAATATGTCGAGTGTGGTGCATCCAAGTGTCGCTCTTTGTGCTCCCACATTCATCTCAAAACGCCTTGCGGCTTCCTCTAGTAACCCATCCCAGTAGGTATCATTGTATATGAAGTGAAACGAAGAAAGGAAAAAGATAACTCTGCCCTTTCGGGACAGAGAGTAAGTGAATAACATACCCTCGCGTAGGACATGGAAGTCTCACTTCCAAGCCTGGTCCTCGACGGCTGGCAAATGCCTGCTTCGCCTGATGAGGTGGTCCTGGCCGCTCTCATGTTACTGAAAAGAAGGAAGGTTAGAGCAGAACTTGATGGTCTCACCCAGCACGGTCCTGCTACCCTTCAAAGGCCAGCCAAGAAGGTTTGCAAAGAGCAGTGCTCAGATCAACAAAAAGTCCCATCCCTTCGATTCCATGACATCCCGCCAGTGGATGTGCAGCTGGGCCGCCTCAGACGTCGTGGATCCGGGTGTGCTCACACCCGAGAGGTTGTCATTCTGAACCCACACCTCGTGCAGGAGGGTGGCTACACGTCCCATGGTGCCAAACCTAGCCGAGTCGCCCAGCTGAGCCAGGCGATCCTCGAAGAATGCACGGAATGAGCTACCAGGAACGCTGATGGAGCCGCCAATGAGGTAGACCCAAGCAAGGTTTCGGTCAAACCCATTGGGGCCCGAGGGAATGTGTTGAAGCACCGTAGTCAGCTTCTCAACCAAGCCCATGGGTGATGGCTGTCTGGGGTTGAATCCAGGAACCAGGCTGCAGAGGAAGATGCGAGCAGCAATACGGAAAGCCATGGTCATGTTCTTAGAAAGCTGTTTAGGTGAAAGGCTGCCATTGGCATTGAAAGGCATCTTGGGGCCTGCATCACCCATCTCGGTCAAGCTGATCTGCTCTCCAAGGGCAGAGACATGCTGGCACAGTGTGAAATCATCCATGCCATCTTTCTTGAGAGACTCGAGACAGGCGATCTCGGAAATGAGATACATGACCCGGTCATCACAGCCCATCAGCTCCCGCAGGCCGAGGCTGGGGTTGAGTTGAGAAAGATGCTTCTCGCGGTAAGTGTGAGCAAATGTTGGTGAGCGACCCTTCATGGTGGCACCGAGAATGTCAATCCATGACGAGAGAGACATGTTGAAGGGGGTTTGCATTGACGCCCGAGTAGGGTCAGAGACAATGCCGGGAAGGTCAAGCTTCTGCACCAAGCTGATGGCAGCCTGGAAGTGCTGGTGCCAAGGAATATCGAGAAGGCCATCGTCATAGCGGCCAACGACAGACTGGAAGAAAATGAGGCCAAGGGTTGCCTCGAGAATTTGCTGGTGGTTCTCATCCTTCTTGAGAGCCTCGCAAAGAGCCCAGATTGTGGCATAGCGATGGCGCATGATGTCGTTGTCAATGTCCTCGGTAGAGGAAGAGCCATTGGTATGTGATTTGAGGTGTTGGGCAGCGACACTCAAGCAGCAGTGAAGGTATGCACTGTTTGATTGAAGAGCAGGGAGGATCAGGTCTGAGCTGACTGAGCAATGTTGATTGGACTCGAGGATGGGAAAGATGGTTGGCAGAACGAATTGGATGAAGTGGTCTAGCAGGCGCTGGTCATTCTCATCCAACTCAATCTTGACTTGCCTCGACTCTGTGGAAGGGCCGTGTGAAAAGTCGAAGAAGTTGCAGTTGAGGGTCTCCTCTGAAAGGGATTCCTTGCGCTCTTGGAAGACCTGCTCGGCCCACTCGCCGTCGAGAGGACCGTTGGGCAGAACAGTACCAGCTGGGGGAGGAGTGTGGTAAGTGCTGAAGGTGGAGATGTGTGATTCGCGAACTGTGGGCACATCGTTCACAAACATCTGTCGCTCTGTCTTGACATCGATCTCATAAGGCGAGTAGCTGCCAAACATGAACTCGGGGTGCATTGGCGCACCGAATCCATACTCGTTGCCACTGGGAGGGCTGTTGAAGTTGAAAGCAGCTGGGAATTGAGAGTCAATGGAGGCGGATCTTGTGCGGTCGAGAGGATCAGTGAAGGTAGCTGATGTGGGGAGAGAGTGTGTGAGGCCAGGAGGAGAGCTGGTGACAGAGTTCTGGATGTTGTGTGATGACTTCTCAGAGAGCTTCTTGCGCTTGATGATCATCTTGATGTCCTCCTTGTGTTTCCTTCGCATGTCGTTGTTGCTCCACCACATGGGTCGCTTGTACTCGCATTGCAATCCGAGGTGCTTGCAGGCTGTGCACATGGGAATTCCCTCGTCGCATTTCTTCCGTCGCAAACGGCAAGTATAGCAGCCTGTGAGATTCATGTTAGCTCACTACACTTCAGTGAGATGGTGTATAAGCGGGCGTACCTGTTCTTGAACGACGATGCATCTGCGTCTTTGTCTTTGGCTTGCCATTGCTGGCTTTGGAGGCCGGTTTGGCCTTTGAAGACTGTGATACAGTCATGTTGACGGTGCTTCCAGTTGCTCGCGACACGCCTTTGCGATGGTCGGGGGGCAGCGTAGACATTTGTAGGCTGCGATGCTTGGTCCTTAGAGTATTGGCGTGGTAGGGGACCAGGAGGGGTGTGTGATCGACAAGGGGGGTGTGGTACTGTGTAATCAGGGACCAGACGCACACTGTACTCTAAACCCAGACCTAGTCGAGTGTGGAGTCGATCAGAGCGGGACGGGATGGAGAAATTGTCTTTGCTTGTCTTTTGCTTTAAACTGGGCTGAGGATCCAGAAGCGAAAGCCAAGAGGTTGGGCGTTGGGAAACGTGACCGGGGGGGATATCGAATCCGAGGTTGTCAAGTCCGTTTCAACAAGTCGAAAATTAAATTAGTGTTATTGTATCGGTCAGGATCAATATGGATCACTGAGCGAATTGTTTGATTTTGTGTGCAGTCGTGTAAGTGGCAGCCAGGCCAACGTATCAGACTACAACGTATCGTCCGTTATTCCGTTTCGTTTCGAATCGAAATGTCCTTTTGGGAAATTGCGTAGTAATGATTGACTGGTTCGAAGCAAGTCCGGCTTGCTTGTAACTGGATATTGTAAAGATTGATGCGGGCAATAGAAGGGCTTGAGGAGGGCGGTAAGAGAGGAAAGGGGATCAAGAGAACCTTGGGCGACACTTGGAATCTCTGAACATAACGAAGAAGAAAGAGGGCAAAATTCTTGGGCGGCTGCTGGAGGGCTAAATCCTTATATTTTGGCCGCTTCTCTCGTGGCCCTTCACACGTCGATTCGATGATGGCTTCCCATCGTCTTGTTTCTATTTTTGCATCATGCACGACGAGCATGCCATGGCACCAGAGGCAGCGACTGCGCTTAGAGAAGCCAATGGGGAGAGTCGGTCAAAAGATGGTCTCTCTGTGTCCATCGGAACTCCACTCTAGGAATAGATATGCACAAAGACAATAAGGCGAGCAGGGGTCCAGTCGTCTAAAGGGGAAAGTCGCGCATGGTGTGCCCATCTGGTCATCTATGGTCATAGCTAGCAGCCACTCTGCTCGCATGAAGAGCTCATCAACGGGGGGGTTGGAGCCCGTTCGGATCTAGCTCCTCACGGGAGGATATGCGAGGCGGGCGAGCTAGGACTTTGACTTTTGGCTTCTGATTTGAGGCCCTCAACTTGTTGGTTAGTACTCGAGGTTCAACTGCTATCCATCCAGATGCCTGGGAGCTGAGATGCGGTTCGTGATGTTTACTTTCGCCTAGTAGAAGAAACGTCCAGAGTTCAGGCATGAGCTCAGCTTTCACGCAGTAGATCTGTGTGGTGATCAGTATGGGTTGCTTCTTCAGTATCTGTTTCCATCCCAAGAAGCAATAACACCCACCATCATCATGATGCTGATACGGATAGAAAAGCTCACCGGGCTCTTGCGCCTGCGTCTGCATATGCGCGAGTATGTACACCGGAAGAGGGGAAGTGCCAAAAGGTCGCACAAGGATCCGACCGCTAGCTCACCTCCTCTATCAAGGTCTCATAGCAGGGTCGTCCCATGCTCAACTGGCAGAGAGTGTACTGTGCTGGTCTGAAAACTCTATTCGGTCGCATTCAAGATGGATTCATTAAACAGTAGCATCTAGTGCAGCCATGGTCAGTTGTGCAATTCACGATTTGCGAGTCATATTTCACGCTTCACGTCTTGAAACTCGGCCGAAGTGGACGATCGGGCCAGAAACCTGTTGGGCTCTAGGACACAATGGAAATAGGCTGGTGGTGGGAGAGAAGCCTTGGCCAAGTACCTGGACGATTTTTAACGAATAGAATAGTCAAAGAGGCGGTCAACCTTCAGATTGGTCAAGCGGCCAAAGACCTCGTGCGTGCAGTCCTGCAAGTGGCTGTCCGCAGCCGGGTCGAGAAGCCAGAAGCCCCATGGATGGCCGCCAAAAACACCAAGTCTCCAGTTGGGTGTTACGGGACAAGTGCATGTCTTGACCGGGGGTGGAAGACGGTGACGTCTAACAGCGCGGGGGTTGTTGAGAAATCCCATAACTGGAGGTCACGGGGGCCTAAAGGGCCTTGTGAGCGATAAAGGAACGAGTCAAGATGGGGTTATGGGCTCAGAAAGAGCATTGACATGTCTCTCTCTTGTTTAGCCCAGGTAACCTCGAGTTAATCAGTCTGTGTCGAGACTTGAACATACCTGCTCCGTAGTAAAAGTCAGTGAGACACAACATACTCCGTATGATTGCTGCAACTACGCGGCAATAACTCAGCTTAGCTGAGCTTTACGAACTGGGTACGTGAAGAATGGCGCTCAACACTCATGCAGCGCAAGACGCTATACATGGCTTCTGCTGTGTGCGGTAGCAGTCCGACATGTACCCGAGCATTGCTCCAGTGGACATGACCTGGCATTTCCATGCTTTCCAGTCGCTGATCAGTGAAAAGCTCTGCTCTGATGGCGCCAAAGCTGGGTCAGGTCGCATTCTGCAGTGACTGGGAAGGAAAAGATCGGTCTGGTGAGCAGGCCTGTCGTTGTGAAAAAGAGCGTTTCTGGTCCGTGATTCGACAGCCGAGGGTGACACACGTGCATTAGCGCATTATGGGACGGGACCAACCGATGAGGAGCTTCTGCCGCGGAGCAGGGGCAGGTACGCGTGCTAGTTCTAAAGCGTGTTAGCACATTTGATTGCCTACCCCGGCCTTAGATCTGGATTGGCCCCAAGTCGCATGTGGCACAACAGGGGAGCTCTGGCACTGTAGCCAATGACAACGCTGAAGCCGATGATCTCTACCGCCATGCTCTTGCATCTATCCAGGGGCCCCTGGCTAGCTCGAGACCCTTACCTTGCACCAATGCACCTCGAGGTGATCAACAAAACACCGAGCCGAGCGGGGAAACTCAAGCTGGTCCTGGTGAGTTTATGATGTGATAAGCGGACCATGACGGGCAATAACGGGCGGCCTAAAATGTGTCATTTTAGGTATATGCTCTTTGACCGTTGGCTGATCACGAAAAAAGTTGCTGAGACGCAATGAATGTCACTGCTCGATCCGGTTGTGGCAACACAAGATCAATCTTATTTTGATAGCGTCCTTGTGTTTGTGGAGGAGGCTGTACATACTGATTGTACCTGTCTGCAGTGCCGATGAAGAAACAGCAACCAACAGTCAGATCACTAAAATCCCCCATCCAATGAGATGTACCTAGCTAGTGCACAAGGTCATCTCATCTGTAAATCTGCCAACCATACCATATCGAGGCTCCTCTACACCATCAATAGATATGGGCGGGCATGCAAGACCAGACCAGACCATTGCAAGGTTGAGCTTGGATTAGTCTTTGAACCTAGCAAGGTACATTAGCCTATCTTGACGGTTACTGAATCTGGAAATGTCATCTTGCGATCCTCTGCCTCCGGCTATCCTATCTTATCTCTCGACTTACACACTCACACTCACTCTCTCATTTCAAACCCTTCTAACACCATAGACCAGACGAAGTCAATGATAATATCCATTTGTGAGAAGGCCCGATCCATCTGGCAATGCTTGGCTCTTCAGACCCTGGCCTAACATTTAATATCTCATCACACTCTTTGGGCATTTCGTAAACAAATCCATCACACTATCACCTGTCAAGCCCATGAATTCCACTCCCGCTATGGTCTAGTCAAGTCATGGATAGATAGCTCCCCCGCCAATGCGAGTCATTGCCGAATGCCTCCACTCGTCGCAATTAAACACTACCGGCCGCCTCCGATTGTTCGTCGTCTTCTCGTCTGTTCATCCCGTACGATCCCTGATCCCTGCAGCTTCACTCTCGAGCAACCCGTTTCTGGTCTCCTCGTTGACACTATCGGGACAGGGCTCCGTCTAAGCCGGAGATTTTGGCCCTTTGGCTGAGTAACTAAGGTACTTAACTATTTTAACTCTTTGGCCCCCTCTTTTCACCTCGGAATCTGGGCTAAATTCCATGCCTTGGCGCTTAAGCTTGTTTGGATCAGCAGTTGCAACACCGCAAGAGCGCTAACAGATCCCATCACATCTCATCACATCCCAATGTTCACTTGCACATCTATTTTTAATTTAACCCGCATTCCCTGGTCCATTATTGCATAATTAGGCCATCATCAAGGTCGTAGAGTATGCGGCCAAAAAGACTATTGACCTGGGCTAATTATGGAACAATTGCTCTTGACTAAACTTTCTCTCCTCTGTCAATGCGCTTCCATCTTGCCTGCAACTCTGTTCAGCTCTCTAGCATCCTTGCTCGCGTTGACACGGAGAGTTTATGTATTCTACTTAGCTTACCCTTGTGCTTCTTGTTGATCCCTTCTTCTCTATGCTGACTACTGACTTTTCTTGAGCTACTCCGAAGGCCGACGGTTCCGCAAACCTAGCACCTACGTAGCAGTTGTGTGATCTATCACGATGTCTTGCTAGGTGAATATTTTGATCTGCGCTCGAGGTAGTATTCGTAAATTTAATGCAACTGGTCTTGATTGTGGGTTTACGTACTGGAATATCGTTGACCCTCTGTAGCCATCGAAATTACACTCTCCTTGGAGGCACAGTATGGCAACATTACAACCTGGGCACACCCTGTCAACCTAGGCCTCAACTTACGGCCGACCTCAAATCTCACAATCGATAGTTCAATAACTCGACACTCGCCCTCCATCAACACATGATTCGTCCGCCATCGACGGTCAAAGGGTGTACCATGTCTTTTACCGTTTCAGACGGTCTAGCCCTGCGTGGCTGAAGAAGGTTTCTCATTTCTCATCTTATCAGCAAAATTGAGTTTGGTACCTCAAGTTGAATTGTGTTGGCCGCGTATCCCGACTCACACACCATCACGTTCGTTTGTGGGCCTTTCCGTCGCCGTTGAAGGGTCCGCGGGGAGCTTCTTGGCCCTCGCGGGCCGGTCCAAACTCAGGCGGGAAGTTAATCGCATCCATATCTAGGGTCCTCAGAATCATGCTTTATACTGTGTTGTAACACCTCGTCTTCAAGACCAGGCAAGGAAATTCCTGCGAACGGGCGCCAGACAGGAAAAAACATGTTATGACAATGACATGATAGCCCGGAGCAAGTCGAAGCTGAAGCTAGCATCGAAGATCGAGGCTCCAGCTGACCAGGGCCCTTGCTCCTGTCAAGGAAGCTGAGCCATTTCAATGCTCACAAATGCGTCCATCAACAACAGTCAAGGATCATCAGATAAGCCTGTTAAACTAGCACAGTAAGGCTGCGGTACAGCACAGTGGAGTGTGCGCCGACTTGACTTTGTTTTGTTTTGCTTTGCTTTGCTCACACTCACATCATCACTTTGTCCCTCACTTTCCCCGCCCAAACCCATGACAATCTTCTGGTCCCAATGGAGAACCTGGTAAGTCCGAAGTGATTCGGCTTCTCGAACTGAACATTCATTCGAAGCTCCAGAAGCTCGACTACAATGCGACCGTGCTTTCAGCATCCACAGAACTCGAGGCGGTCGCATTAGTTTTGCATCATGTGAGATTCTGCAGAAGTGAGCTTTGAATCATCTATTGGTTAATAGATGATATTCCAGATGTTTTGAAACCGTTGATGGAGAGGGAAACGGAAGTGGAGAGTGGGAGCCGCTTCGGAGAGCTGTAAGGATTGGCTCAGACAAGGATTAGAAGGGCACATGCACATTGACACTTCCAATGGCACTGTGATGTGATGCCGGGGGGTTGCATCACAAGATGAGAAACGAGAGCTCAGATGTGACATTCTGACTGCCGTCCTATACCTGGTCGAATTCTTGCTAAAATCCTCTGAATGACGGGACACCACGGCCTGGCTCCTGGGTGTTGCCAATCCGTCGTTGATTTTAGATGGGGAGATATTCAAGCTTGTCTCCGAGCAAACCTAGTGACATGACTGAGTTGACTGAGTCAATATTCAATCCCCTGCAATCGGGCCTTGTCGTTCAGTTCCTCAACAAGCAGCTACCCGTTATGTGCTGCCGGCCAGCACTTTTGTTCATGGGTGTTTCTGTGGTCCATGGACTTCCAGCCCTCTTGTCGGCCGCTCCTCGAGTTCGATGGGTCATGCAACTCGACCTGAAGTCTTGGCAAGATCAAACTTCAGAATGAGACACCACGATGGCTGTGTGAGACATTGGCGTGGTGTTGATCAGCCCGCACAATTATCTCGATGTTCCGAAGCAGCTAATATCGTCGTCACCAGTACGTGTTCTGTGGCGTACGGGACAGTCGGTGAGAATCCCCGAAGACAAGTCTTGCCGTAAAAGACCTGGTCTATATCCTCATGCAAGGCATCTTGACTTGAAAACGAAGGCTGGACGGGAGACGGGCATAGCATGCGAAGTTAAGCGGGAATGAGACATTAGCCCGCACTGGCGTGATGAAGCCTGGAGGATTTAAAGCCACTTTGGCTCTATCCAGCCGCTGCTTGCTTGCTTGCTTATTTCCTGTCGCATTCGGACATGCTCATCCCAGACCTCGATCAAGCTACAATGCCACCGTGTTTATGATTACCACATCCTACTGTAAAGCTGTCGGAGGAATAAGAACAGTTCGAGTTGGGCTGGGTAGGTATTTCCTTACCATACGTAGCCAGGTTTATAGCAGGGGTTGGGTGACAGAAGCAGACAGGGCATCCCGATCAAGAAGCTAGAGCTGGATCGGTTAAACCGTCGCAGGATTGCGATTGACGGATGTGAAGCCAATCGTTAACCCCAGATGAGGTTATGCGAGCTTATTGGGTCGCAGAAGATATTGACCATCATGAGCTTCACATCCCATGGCAACATTCCAATGGCATGATGACTCTGTCATTTGCGAGGCGGAGCAATTCGAGACACCGGGTGTTTGCAAAATATCAGCGTTGAACGGAGTCCACTGCGGGACGAAAAACTATTATAGGAAAAATAATGCGTATATGCTGTGCTTCTGTGGGTGAAAGCTGTCACTAGCCGAGAATATTTGATATTCACGACGAGCACTTTGTAGTGGAGTTACCCTACACTCCAATATGCATACCTAGGTGACACAGTCTGCTTCTGCACTGTATATACCTGACTGACCTAAGCCCCACGGCTGGATACTCGGGTAGGTAGTGCAGAGTTTATGATGTCGTCACTGTGTGTCGTTATTTGGAAGGTATCACCAGAATCTCATCCAGCGAAGTGGCTGTCATGCTGTGCTACACTGAGTATCGCAATCTTGGACCCCACGACATCAGATCTCCCAATATCTCTGTTATGGTAGTGCTGTGAATCAACTTCGCGTAACATTGCATCTCAGCCCAGGCACAGACAGATACGTTTTGCATATTCTGGGTACCATTTGTCCAGCAATTCATCGACAATCACCGTGGCGACACATCCATTGCAGAAAACCATGCTCGGAGCTTCACCTTCAGCCAACCACGCCTCAAAGCCACTCACCCTCGGCTTGCTGAGCCGTTTGGCATCTCCTCAATTCCACAAGGATATGGCACCTTTTGCACTGATATTCCCGATTCAGCTGATGGTTTGGGGCTCCTTGATTGACAAGGCCAAGAACAGAGTTGAGAGAACTACAGCAGAACTATACCACTTCCAGTGTGATCGAGAGTGCCCAAATGCTGAATCCTAGCATATTGTACATGCACTCCATCACCCCACCTCTTAGCCTCGCATTTTGGCGAAGCTCGAACTTCTTGACAAGGAATAGAGCAGTTCATCTGTCAATTGTCACCGCTCCCTGCGAGGAATAGCTGTGACAGACTGCGATTCGTACATGAGGCGGATTCATTTGTTCATGTGAGCGAGTTTGGCCGCGACCTTTGAGTCACACGATGAGCCAGAGAGATGAAATCTTTGACCGCAAGTATGAGCAATGCTCGTATAACCATTCATGAGGCGAAATTCCAGTCTGGAGCCAGCAAAATATAGTCGAAGTGTGGATGAGGCGAAAAATGGCCGGTCAAGAGCCAACCAAATCATGCCGCCATGATCCGCCTGACTTCTATCGCATTGAAATCAAAGCGGATAGGAATGCTGTACGGAGTATTGGAGCAAACAAACTGAAAGAAAAAACGGTCCGTCCCACTAGCCTGCCCGTTCGAGTCTTACCACTTGATTCGTGGAAAGGGCTATCGATGAGCACTGTGGTTGGTTATTGAGTGACAGATGGCCAATATTAGCGTCTAATCTCACTAAAAAGCTCACAGTGAACGCACTGCCTGAAGAGGAAATCGAGGTCGAAGGAGGTGGTGGTCCAAGTAAAAATCCGACAGGGACTCTGTACAGGGATTCCTGTAGCCTCTGATAGAGGGCCTCAGAGCAGTTCCGCCTTGAGTTGGAGTTGGAGTTGGTGGGGGCTAGAACCTTGACGATCCAGGGACCCTTTGAGGGCCTCCAAGACCGACAGGAGCGCACCACTGAGCTTCAGCCGTGGCAGTAATTGGAAGAAACTATGTTGAGGTGAACATACGATCTGTCTCCTGGGCTGGGTGTGTCGGTGCCTCTCCCGAGACTTGACTCCAGCTCGGAAGAATAGCTACCCGAAAAGAATCGGGTGAAGGATCGCAACGCAACCAATTACAGATACCACTATGATTCGGGGATGGAGTTTGTTAGCAGGGGACAGTCCACAGGAATGGTGGCCGAGGCTGGGTTTTGGGGCTGAAGCTCCAACTCTCCATTTCAATCGCTATGTTGAACGACTCGAAATCAGGCTGGAGAATACCTCGAGCTAATGCGATATGTGTGAGTCAAAAACATAGAGTTTCAGATGTAACGGTTTCCGGTCCCACAACCACAGAACCGGTGTGGTAAAGATTTGGGCGCCCTGGGAGCATCCAGACTCTGGGATAGAGTACGAAACTCTTGACCGTTGAAAAGTTTGTTCCTGGATGGAATGAGGCGCGAGAAAAGAGTAAACTTTCCAAGCTCGGAAACATATTCGTTGTTACCATTGCAAGGGCTCACAAGCTTGCATGTTCACACACATCCACATCCGCATTCAAATCTCCTCTGCGACCCAAGTCACATGGCTAGCTTCATGTCCAGGAACGCAAAAGTGTTACGTTTGACAAAAGCATGCAGGGGAATAATACGTTGAACAAGAGATCAAATGATACTCGGTACGGCCACGTCGTTGGTGATAGCAATGCCAACAACTCATACCTTAACATATGGCAATGTCGACGATGAAAGACATACACGCACGAGGCGAGGGACCAATACAGTGCACCATAAGAGAATAAAGAATACCGATCCTTGTCGGTCGTTTATTTCTCGTTTCTCAGGATTTCGCTTGCAGTTGATGGGGGCTCGTCTCCCGCTCCTATGCCGAAGCTGCCTGGTCCGTGATGACCCTGGCACTACAGTGTTCATGAAAGTACAGTACGAAGAACAGACTCAGCAGAGTACGGATACGCAGAGAGGTTGAAAGGCATACGAACATGGTCAGATCAATTCACAATTGAGAAATGTGATGGCACAAGAAAACAGACTGATCACGTTTATGCTGAGGGTTGCCATGGGCATCCATTATCATCACAATCACCATCTATTGAATTGGGTTTGGCCCGTTCTGCTGATGGATGAGATTACAATCCGTATCGGCAACGATGTAAAAACTTGGGTGTTGCGGGGTGATACGGTGCGTTGCCCAACCTCACTTCACCTCTGTCACTCGACTCATCCTGAACTAAGGTGAGAAACTCAAGCTCCCGGCGCTTAAACGCTCGCTAGGGCCGCTATAATTGCCCAAAGGTGTGGCACTAACGGATCTCCAGCTGTGGATAACAAGATTGGGTGTGCTCAACCAAGTTAAGCCTAACGCCTCTCAGGAGCCAGGGTCGTAACGTGCGGCAGCTCAAGCCAATCAACGATCACAGACAGCTAGAGGCATGGCGCCCCACGCTCTTCTGCTTCACTAGGACCAGGATGCTTCTCTTCCATCGTCATTAAGCGTCCCGGCAGAGACACTGTTTCTCTTTTGAATATCTAGCCCCCTCCCCGGCCCCCAGTCGCCCTCTGATTCGTGATCAGAGCACAGAAACGTGACTGGACGTGCATTTTGTACGCGAGACGCAGCCACTCTGCCCGGACTCAAGGTCCAATTGATACCACCAGCTTGACGCCGTGCACACTCTAATGCCCAACTGGCTTTGTCTGGTACTCTATCTAAATCAACTGTCAATCCATGTGTCAGAGGAGGTCGGCTTGTCACTTTAACTCAAGTATCTACTATCATGGCCTTCGGATCATACACGAGTGCAATGCCTTGATCAATATTTGATCTACATGTTGGTCTATCGGACGGATCTCAATCTGGCTGTGGGTGATAACATGCTGCTGGCTTTCCGTTTTCTGCGTCCCGTGCCGGTGTGATGAAGCCGCAGCACCCTGTTCTTCACCCTAGGATCTTTGCTCCCACCCTCCTCTTTCTCCCGTCTCTTTCTCATCCCCGAACAAGCCAGGGTACAAGGGTCTAGGCAGTACCCCAAGGGCCTAGAGACATGGCCACGCATTCTGCATTTAGCACCTCGCCCAAGTCTATTCTTGTCTCCATCCACTCCGTGACCGCTCATATTCATGCCTCTGCTGGTTCCCTCAGTCTCCAGTGTCGAGCTATAGTGCATACATAACGTCCCGTAACCGCCCGCCCACTCCCCTGGTCCCCTTCTCCCAAGTTTTGCGACCTGTGTATTATCTCCTCGACACCACAAGATTTATGTTTCCTTTATTTGTTTCTCTTTGTTTCAAGGCGTCTCCTTGATCGTGCTTAGGCACTGAGTTCTAAAGAAACAACCGCCGGCGACGGCCATATCAAGCATTAGCCAGCTGATACAGACAACCTCACCAACAGTATTTGGTGCCTGGTAGCATCAACTACTTGACATCTGCTGACACAACTCCAAAATGGTAAGCATAAGTACTCGATCAGTGAGCGTTATGGATATCACTAACACTGACCCATAGGAGTACACATCTTTCCGAGGCGGAGACCGCCTGACATACTCACAAATGCGACAGCAACCCCTACCTCGGGACACCTTCTTCAGCCTCAAGAATGATTCTCAACTACTAGATCGACCAATTTCAGTGGCAACTGAGTTTGTGGACACGGACTGGGAAGAAGAGGATGAAATCATTAGCGATGAGGAGGACAACTCGCCTCGTATAAGTCTGCAATCGGTATGTGTCCCACAGAGAAAGTCGATCGACCTCGACAAGAACTAACAGACATATTTAGGCTGGACAACCTAGTTTCACAACAGTTTCTTCCTACGATGAGGTCCCGACGCCAAGATCGAGTAGAAGCCAAGAAGCTCCGCTTGATTATTCCCCGAAGCAGGTTGAAGGCCCTCGAGGTCCTCACCTTTTTCGAAACTCGACTGACCAATACTCTGCCACCGAAGAAGACATCATTTTGACATTATCACCCATCACTCCCAAGGGACCTCGGAACATCGCGGACTTTCTCATGACATCCCAACCACCACCGACACGAGCCAGTCCTTTCCAGTACACTGATGCGGAACTGGACACAACAACTCTGGCATCATGGTCCACTGAGATGGTTGCGCAGGCTATGCTCAATGCTGGCGTTGAGCTGTCCGTGGCAGACCGATTCATGGAGAATGATATCAGCGGTGCAATTCTGATAACGCTCAAGTTTGAAGATCTCAAGGAGCTTAACATCCAATCCTTCGGTATTAGGACCAAAGTCTGGCATCAAATCCAAGCTCTCAGAGACAGCAGACCTGCATCGCCTCGCCCGGAAACGCCAATTGAAGATGTTCCAAGCAAGGAAGTTGTTAGAGAGGCGCGAAGAGGGGAAGAAGGTGGTCTTAAGCGTCGTCAGAGCAGCAAGCGACGTCATCGTGCAAGAACAAATGGAGACGATATTACTCCCATGGAGTCAGTGTCTATCATCGGTATTGAACAAGTTATCCCAAAGCCCCATCACTGTTCCAAGGGGGAGAACTGTTCCAAGTACAGAAAGCAACAGCAACTTATCAGGGCTTTCAAGAAAGAATATCCACATGTGGATATTAATGCCACTGGTACTGTCATGGTTGGAGATGCTGGCAACCCAGAAACGGCCAAGGCATTGGACCCTAACAAGGTCCGTCCCGTATCGGACGCTGTACCTTCTGTTGTCGCCTCCTCGGATGTCATGGGTCCTGGCATGCCTCCTCTACAATATCTTTACGAGGCATCTCTCCGTGGCGTTCAGTCAAGAGATCCTCAAGATAATGTCAGACAATTCCTTAGCTTCCAGCACCAACAGCAGGGAGACTGCAGCGCCGAGGTGCCTCCCACACCTCCATTTGATGGTATGCCAACCGCACAGGCCCAGCTTCCTCACCAAGGTCTGCGCCGACTCCCTAAACTGTCCATTCCTGGGAAGCCTCAGCTTCCCCCGTCCCGTCTTGGTGCTTCTTCAGTGCCTCCCCCTCAGAAGAAGCCCACTCAGTCATTTGCTCAACATCAACAGCAATTGCAACAGCAACAGCAGCCTGCCTTTGTCCCTTACCAGATGGAGAAGACCAGCCCTCGATCTCCTGATCTGGAGATGACACCTAGGAACAGCTTCCGCCATGGTACACCATTCTCCGAGCTTGATGTTCCCATTACGGCTGTACCCATTGGCCCAGTAGCTCGAGATTTCTCCCAATCTGTGCCCCCTGACATGAACTACCGCACATCTCCAACTAACAATGTCTCCCCTCCTCGCTGCCAGTCTCGCACTTCAGCCCGCCGCCCCTCTTTCCCTGTGATGCCCGCTCTTGAGGAGAACAAGCCTGTTCTCGTTAGCCGCCCTCCCCAAGGCTCCTCCTCACCCCAGTCCCCGCGAGGTTCACGATCTCAGCAGCCTCTTCAGCCACCCCCCCGTGACAACTTGCCCTTCTCCCGTGGCCATCTCAATGGCTCTGAGAAAGTCCTGGCACCAACTGTCACACCTCTTGGTGCGAAGGGCAAGTCTCCCTCTGCCGACCCTGCCAATGGCATCAGCCACCAAGGTCCCATGA
>JAAOAN010000426.1:6895-128378 GCA_013396205.1 Fusarium mundagurra | reverse complement strand
TATATATATATATATATCTATATATACCTTACGATTATGGATTAAATGAGAACGTATTGCTGGTTGGGATTTAAATGTGGATTTTGGAGGATATACCTTTTGCTAGCGAAATGGAATCTTGTTAGTAGTGGACGTTTGTGTGCGTATCGATGATTGACAGTTAAAACAAACCAATTTCTTGTTATCAAGTTCTTAACCCTGCAGAAACAAGACATTCATGGGTGTCAGAACCTATGGCTTCTTGGGCAAAAGAGATAGATAACATGGCGTTTTCACCATTGTTATCTATTGGCACACAATATATCAGCATCAGTTGTTAGAAATTCCTTGTGCATCCCTATTCCAACAATTGACATCATCGTCGACAATTGAACCCGTTAGGTAGCAGCAACACAAGACAAGCCGCATAGGTAGCTCTGTACCAACGTCACAATGATCCTAGCGCAATCACTCAGCTTAATTCCAAAACTGTTAGCTACCTACCTACTATCTTAAAAGAATACACTTGGAATTAAGAGCCAGGCTGACCTACTGACATAGTGTTCCGTCTCCTTATTCCATCCAATACCGGTATCTCAGCTTAGGTACAGTGGAGGTTTCGTCGGCTCCTTATCGATAACAAGGGGAGGACGTGCCGCACCCCGCGACTCTCGATTTGGTCACTTGCATCCTCTTTGAGAAGCAAACCGACGATCGAGGTTTGACCTGGAAGTGCTGTGCTGCGCTGTTTTGTGCATCATCACGCAGCGTCCCCCAGTAACAGCACCGGTATTCAGCCTTCTGCATGAGAACGACAGCCATATCACATCGCATTGCATCCTCGAAATTCAAGCGAATCAGTCGCCTTACGCGCGCAGGGTATTACCCAATCCCATCCATCCATCCTGGATGCAATTGCTGGGCTGCAACATCTCGGCAAAGGCCATCTCACCTCCCCGCGCATGAGTTGTGTGAGAGCTGATGGAAGGTCAACAACCTTATAAGCGCAACTTCCAGCCAATATGCGTGGGGAAATGCTATGCGCAAACAGCCACTGACCGGGTAAGTTGAGGATTGTTCGTGTGCGTAGAATATTCTTTTCGCTGATGCTTTGTTCGCCATCATTCAGTTTGGCGATGGCGCCAAAGCCGCAGTTCGTGATCGCGAGCGGGTGACTTTGGGCATGCACCCCCAGAGCGCCGAGCTACCCTTTACCTGGCCCGGGAACGATTCGGACGACGAGAGAAATGCCGGGCCTTCAATATATCGCTTGATACCATCTATGCAGAAATTCCGGAGCAATCTGACTGCTCTGTCCCAAGTGTACAATGTGCGACCATACCAATTCCCTTTATTTGTCGCAATGCTAACGACACATTCCAGCTCTACTTCTCTGCTTACCAAGGCTGGATATTCGTCTACAGACCTCGTGCCGCCCCGAGCCAGGCACTTCCGAGCCAACCTGATCTACAACTGAAGCCTAAAGCAAGTGCTGCCGCCCGGCTAGTCGGCGGACAACTTGACGAGTCTCGTCCACACACAGTCAACCATATGATCACAGGGTTCCTTGGCGACGAAGAAATAGTCCTCGCGTGCTACGACGACGGAGATGTGGTGGCATATTACACCAGGGAAATCGAGAAACATGCCAAAGAATGCCGTGCCACAAGCGACAGGTCACACAAATCTGTTCCGAGACAATTCTTCCATGAAAATGTTGGAATATCAGCTTGGGGCTTGGCTGTCCATCGAAAGTCTCGCTTGATCGCCGTCAGCTCGAATAGGCATGAGGTTGTCGTCTTTGCTCTGGCTCTAACACAAGACCCCCCGAGTCGCAGGCCAAGCTTGTCCCGCACGACACGCCTAGACATCCCAACACGAACCCGGAATTGGCGGATCATAATACGAATGGCTCCTAGTGCAGACAATATCCCCAACGTTTGTTTTGTAGACGACTGTCGAGGCCACGCGCAGCGAATTTGCGCAATCGACATCAAGGGAACTGCGTGGTTAGCAGATATTTGGCAAGGAAACAGAGGTCTAATAGTCATTCCACCGCTGTGTTCAAATCTACTGAAAAGTGAAGAGTTCCACCCTGCTCCATCGAGAGGATGGGGGATATTTGCTCTGGATGAAAGGGATTTTCTCAAGGTCAAGACTACAGAGGAGCTGTTCGGCGTGCCCACCAATCGCCTAGAAGTTATCCCAGCCGGCAGTGGCTGTCAACAACCATTGGTGAACGTCAGGAACGCAGTAGCTAATATTCCCGATAATCCACACAACATGCTGAGGCCACTAAGCCAGCCTGGCCCGATGATTCCTCTTGCTTGGGAACCTGATATGCCTCAGCTAGGGTTTGTTGTACAGGCTGAAGATCTTTTGGGAAGCGATGTTGGCGAGGAAGAATTCGAGGACACCGAGGATGAGACCGATGAGGAACACGATGAAGGAGGTGACTCGGGAGACGGCTCAGAAGTCGATTCGGAGGAGGATGCTATCGTCGCTGGGACAGATTGGAGTTCCTTTTATTTCCAAGCCCATGAATTGGCGCAAGGTCTGAGCACCTACAAGTCACCTGGCAGCTCTCCTGATAATCTTCATGCTTGGGATGCGACATTTAAGCAGCAGGACTCTGAGGGTCAGGGAGAGAACAAGGAAGATCTGGGACATGCTACGAATGAGAACGCAACGGCTGCCCATAAGCTCGACATGACCTATTTTCCTCACAGCAACACGGTCTATCGAACACCCCGAAAACCAGAAATGATGATGGCTTATTGGAGGAGACCTCCTGAGTACAATCGGCATCCACAGTTGCCAGAAGCATATCTGGCAGATCTCGGGAAAAAGCTGTTTCTGTTACGGACCTACGAGAAGGATATAGAGTTGCGCTCATTCTCTCCAATCCCGAGCAGGGTCTTGCCGACGGAATTTGGAGTTATCTGCTCGGACGCGCTCAAATTTGGACGATTTCGCGACCCTGGGTTGAGGCGACATTTCCATGCAACCAGTAGACTCAATATGATTGCGCTTGCCCCTGAGCTCTCACTTATGGCTATCGGGTCACCAACCGGGCGCGTCGTGCTTCTGACATTGACTCGGAGGGCTGTCCCTGCAGAGCGCGATGATGGAACATGGGAGCACGGATTTCGAGTAGAGTGGGTGTTGCCGACAGGATCCGACGAGATGGAACATCGCAAGACGTTGCGACCTATGCATGGAATGGCCATGGGGCCAGTCCAGGTGGGAGACGAGATCGGAGGTAGGGTCGGAGGTGTTGGGCCTGCGATGCCCAGGCGATATCGGCTGATGCTGCACTATCGAAACCACGACATATTGTCATATGAACTGACGCGAGAGGAACAATCGGGAAAGCTATGTATTTTCTGATCCAGGGGCGTTTCATTTCCATGTCTGAACTGTATTCTGCAAACTATTTCTTCGCTGGGAGTCTACTGGCTTATTGATACCCGGTGGACGCATTCATCATTCACTGCTTAGTTAGGGATAATGGAGTTTTGGACCTTAGAGGCGTAGGTAGTTTGCTCTTTTTCGGGGTTTCTATAAGAATATTTTTGTGCTATCTCTTGGCGATGGCCGCTGGTGCCGATCGTGATGGGGGACCATTTGAGACCGGGCGAGATTTCGACACAGCCTCGTCAATGCTCGAATGTATGTACTATGGAATCGGAGGCGTTGCATTTAGCATAGTGTATTGTGCCTGGATTTGCTGAGTCTGTAGCAAAGTAAACGCAGATGAGGTTCAATGCTCTGACAGGTATCTATCTACTTAGGCATGTTACAAATCACAGAGAACCGCTACTGAGATGATCGCTTTTTCGGAAGAATCAGGTTCACCGGTCAAGAGTATAAATCGGAACGGAGGGCGGAGGTAAAATCAGCCTAGCTTACCTCGGGAGTGGTGACAATTATGAATTATTTTAACTATGCCTCCGTATCTCGGGGTTCCGGGTCGGCGGGACGAGACAGCCACCCCGCAAATCGACCCGGGGACAAGGGCAATGCCTTCTAGAATAGAAAAAGGATAGGATAGGTAGGAGTGAGGCTAACAGAGATAGCGGTACAGTAGAGGGTAGGGAGGGGTGCACAAACCTCGTCTCTTACGGACATGACCAAGTGTAATTTGTGTTGATTTGATGGTTTGGCGAGTCTTGATTGGTGGAGGTGAGGCTAGGGAAGATAAGAAAGAGAAAATCGTTTCTGATCAGCTTGTGATGGAGGGTGTCTGATTGGACGGGTAAAATCTGGGGATGATGTTATGTTTTGCCAGGAGTTGGGCTACTACGTCGTAGGAGTTGAGATTCATGGCGCGTCATTCAAGTAAGTATATACATGGAGGCTGACAGGAAACCACGGTCAGTCAGTCTGTCATCAGGTATCTTGGGTAAGGTTAGTACCAAGATAAAACGGGTGGGTTTCATTTGCTTCAGTGAAAGTGACCAGCTTTCGGGGAGATCCTTGTTTTCCTGTGCGATCGAATGTGCGCTGAGACTTGAGGTGAAGAACTGGAGTGCTGTATGTAATGATGTAGAGTGCCGGCACCAAGACTCGGAGCGGACCCAAAATGCCCCCGAAGCAACGGTACGGAAGTGAGCATCCGGGTGCCGCTCTACCGGGATGCCCCGGAATACAGGGGCCAAACCTTTTATCCCCGTCAGCTTGAAATGCAGGGCAGCCCGCCAAGGTTTGTCTGTAAGCTGGGTATCTGTAGCCAAGCGATGGATTTCAGCTAGATCGGATTTCGATGTCCGAAAAATAAGAGCGAGAACGCATGGGAGGGGATTTGCAACCACGAGAGCGTCACTGGATATGAGTAGCATGCCATGTAAAGAAATAAAAAAAAGTAATAAATTGATGAAATGCTTTTCTTTATTAACCACGGCAAACTTTCAAAAACACGAATTGCAGAGTATGTCCCCGGGGAAGATGGCGTCAGGCTTGTGATTGGTTGGCGAGTTACGATGTGTCCATGAATTTAGCAATCTACCCTTGCAGACCTTGTTCTCATTAAACAACTTTTTTACTCACACGAATTGGCAAAGTACCCAAGTACCGATCAAGCCTCCCCCCACAAAAACTTAACAACAACAACAACCTTCTTTTACTTTGTGCGTCTGATAAGAAAAATACCTACTCCGTACTCCCTAAAGCCATGTCTGCACAAGTGCTCTTTACACGTGAGTGGCGCCAAATGAGATGCTCGCTTTGGACGGCTTCCGATACTTGGGGACCAATTGCAGGCAAGACATCTTTCTTATCTGAGTGACGCCAACGATTTAGCAACGGGATGGTGCGTGCGATATCTTGCTTTGTGGCTAGGTTCACGTGTAAGAAGCAGCTGAGAGGGAGGGAAGCAAAAGAAGGTTATTTTGCTTAAACGAGACCATCCAATCCAATGCTCAAGTGTGCGGTGACGTTGGAGATGAAGCGATTGGTAGCCAGTCTCAGGTAGGCATATCTGGCCAAGCCTGTTACAGACAGACATGCGTTGCAATTCTTTGGCATCAAGCAAGATGACAATCTCACTTATCACACCACCAGACCAAAGGCCAAGAGATTGCGCTCTCGGTCTTCGATACGATTATCGGGCGACTTCTCAAGAGCCAAGAAGCCATGGACCGAAAGAGCTGTAGCAGTAGCCAGCGCCTCACGTACCCCAGATATTAATTACCTACGTGATTGACACGAGTTTGAGGTTTTGCGGTAGTAATGCAATCAAACGGCTTTACACATCGTTCACCGTAATGGAATAATCCTTTATGGCCTAGTAAATCGGACCAACCCTCCCTCTTGGTTCCCTCTCCGTATTTACACACGACGATCAGTGAGCCAAGGAGTTTCTAGTCTCCGATGATTCAAGATGCCCGTTTTTCGCCTCGATCTACAAGTTGCAAAGGCCTCGCTTCTTGGTCAAGAATTTCATCATCACAGAATGGATAAACATACGGGATGGATACTACGTAGGTACCTAGTTTGTGAACCGACAACGGCGAGGCCTAACAACTTACATTGCATCAAGCTTATCGACAGTACATACATAGATACACTTGCCAGCTGAACAGATTAACTTCAGCTCTGCTCAAATTTCGGCTCGATATCTATCTACGGATATCAGCCGAGTCTGTTCACCCATGCCCAGGCAATAATATTTAAGATTGTTCTTTTCTTTTTGCCAGCTTCCCCCATAATCTTGATTCTCAAACATGCAGCAATCTGTCAACGGAGGGAGGTCTCTGACACAGAAAACCCCACGCTTCGTTCAGAGATATGTACATATCACACGTCAACGGCGCCCCCCAAGCTCCAGACAGGGGATCCCTTGAAGCTGGAGGATTTTCCCGTTCTTTTTTCTGGCTCTCTCCCCAGTTTCGAACAGTCCAATGAGACATGAGATTTCAGGTCTCGCGCATTGTAGATTTTGGACGGCTGATGCCCAAGACGACAGCCCCCATTTGTGACTGGTGGCACAGGGTCTTACAACCAGTTTCTAGATTACAACGAAGCATGATACTTTTATTTATGAAATAAGAAATGATTTGTATGACGTTTTATTTCTGGCCATGCGTGGTTGAACAATGTGAGGCTTTCTACGCACGGTAAGCTTCTTTCTTCCTTTAGGGCAGTGCATTGTTAATGCGAAGCCTCTCAGCGCCAAAGAGAGTTCAAGTCAATCAAGATCGGGCCTCTCGGAGGGCGTGTCACAAAAAAAACACAAAGAAACCAGAAACCAAAGATGCGGACTGTGTCCGGGACAGAGACAGGGGTGTTTCTTCGATCTCGAAGACCCAGGAACCAGCCGAGAACGGCGCAAAGAGGAGTCGACATAGTAGACGCCTTACCAAAGACGTGTAAGCGCGTTAACGCTAGGGTCGGTACCTGGACAGAGCATGCAGACGCCGCTATCTTTATCTCTATCAATTGGGGGGTACGTACCGATAAACATCCATGAGATGGTTTGCGGTTTGTGGTTTTTGTATGTGTCCAATATGTGTCCAACTGGTTAGTAGTTCCTAGTTACGCTGTATCAGATCAATCTGTGGCGGTATCACAGCGACTAACCGGTGCTCGTACAGCCCTGTGAAAGGCTGAGCCATGCTGGTACGTACCCTCAGACTTGCTATCTCTGCCCTGGACTCTATCTCTGGTACCCCCAGCTCAGCTTTGCTGCTATCTCTATCTCTAGGTTGTCTCTCATTGTGTGTCGCGCCTCTATCTATGCCCGTACCATACCAGGAGATCTGCAACAAATTGTCCCACGCCCAGGACATCCATGGCGTTTTTGGCTCGTGGAGACAGACCCGCGGCCGGCATGAGCATGAGCATGAGCATGAGCATGAGCATGAGCATGGATATGGGTTTGGATTTGGATTTGGATTTGGCGTTAGGTTGAGTCTAGTAAGAAAGAGCAGTCCCTACTGTTATGTAGGCATGTTAAACAATTATATTAAAGTCTTGCCCCATCACTTGCATTTCCTGTTCCTCTCCTCCATACTCCCTTCCGTTTTTATCTCACTAGGTTGTTTCCATAACTTCCTATAACCGGTGGAGCTTTCCTTCCTCTTGCTCTTGCTCTTGCTCTTCCTCTTCAGGACTTACTCGTCACTTGCCCACTTCACCTTGCTCGCCATTTAACGTGAGAGGGATCTGCTCAGCTTCATCGAATCTCACCTTGTTCCATATTTCGACAACCTGAACCCGACGAATATACGAAACGATATCCCACGAGACCTTTTACGCAATAATCCAACATGTCTTATGTTATCCCTGGACCCCCGACTGCCTTCAATGGCACCAATGAAGAGCTTGGTGGTGATTCCAGTAGGTTTTCCCATCGTCGACAACGCGAATAATCATCATCACAATCCAATACTAACACGATTCTTCTCCAGCTACCGAGAACCTCAACCAATGGTACCAATCCGGCGACCAGGCCTTCATCATCCTCTCCGCCTGTCTCGTCCTTCTCATGGTCCCTGGTATCGCCTTCCTGTACTCTGGTCTTGCCCGAAGAAAATCAGCCCTCTCCATGCTCTGGGTTGTTATGATGTCCTTCTCCGTCATCGTCTTCCAGTGGTACTTCTGGGGCTTCTCTCTCGCCTTCTCTACAACTTCCAACAACCCCTTCATCGGTGATCTCAAGCATTTCGGTCTCATGAAGGTCTGGGGTGCTCCCTCAGTCGGATCTCCTCTTATCCCTGCTCTGCTGTACTCTCTCTACCAGATGATGTTCTGCGCTGTCACTGGCGCTCTTACAGTCGGTGCTGTCGCCGAGCGAGGCCGCGTTGTGCCAAGCATGGTCTTCATCTTCTTCTGGGCTACTCTAGTCTACTGCCCTCTCGCGTACTGGGTCTGGAACCCTAATGGCTGGGGCTTCGTTAACGGCGTTCTCGACTACGCTGGTGGTGTTCCAGTCGAAATCGGCTCTGGCATGTCCGCGTTCGCCTATTCTTGGGTTCTGGGCCGCCGCAATGAGAAGATGATGATGAACTTCCGTCCTCACAACATCTCCCTCATCACTCTCGGTACCATGTTCCTCTGGTTCGGCTGGCTCGGCTTCAATGGTGGCTCTTCTTTCGGTGCTAACCTCCGTGCTGTTATGGCTTGCTGGAACTCCTGCCTCACTGCCATGTTTGCTGCTATGACTTGGTGCCTTCTCGATTTCCGCCTGGCTCGCAAGTGGTCCATGGTCGGCTGGTGCTCTGGCACTATCTCTGGTCTTGTTGCTGCTACTCCTGCTTCTGGTTTCCTCGACCCTTGGGCCAGCATCATCCTGGGTGTTGTCGCTGGCGTCGCCTGTAACTTTGCCACAAAGGGTAAGTTGCCTTATCATTTATTCTTTTTACACACAATCGCTAACCTCACATGTAGTCAAGTTCCTTGTTCGAATTGACGACTCTCTCGATGTCTTTGCCGAGCACGGTGTCGGTGGTATGGTTGGCCTCATCTTCAATGCTTTTTTCGCCCGTGGCTCTATCATTGGCCTCGACGGTGTCAACACCGGTGTTATGGGTGGCTTCATGGATGGCAACTACGTCATCATTGGCTGGCAAATCGCTGCCATTGTCGCTGCCTCCGCTTACGCCTTCGTCATGTCTGCCATCATTGCCAAGATCATCGACTTCATTCCTGGACTGAAGCTCCGTGCCTCTGAAGAGGCTGAGCTCCTTGGTATGGATGATGATCAGCACGGCGAGTTCTCTTACGACTACGTTGAGGTCCGCCGAGACTTCCTTGCTTGGAGCCCTCACCGTGGTGAGCCCGCTGAAGATGGTGATGTGCTTGAGCCTACTCATGGCATTCAGGAGCACCAGTCTATGATGAACCCAAGCGAATCAGATGACGTCCGCAAGACTCCTTCTCTTAACGCACCCGATGTTGTTGCACCCGACGCGGTGATTAACGAGAAGCGTGCTTAAACTTGCTCACGGCAATGTTGTATTTGCGAGTCATATTAGCCTTGTTTGATATAGAGGGGTTATTTTGTTGCCAGGATTTCTTTTCATTAACTTGCGGGATGCTGGGAGTAGCAGGCAAAGGCGTTACGGATTTTACCATCTCTTCGACGTATCTGCCCTGGATTGTTTTAATACCCGCTTGGTAGATGTGGATGGCTTTGGAAAAGCGATGCAGGTCATTGGATACGTACATAATTATGTTCCATGTGTGTGGTCTTATAAAGAGTTACAAAATCAGATCACTATATATTATATTTATCTTGACGCATCTCGAACCAGCACCAATGAAGGGACTTCAAGCTGCTTTCATCTTTTCCAATTGGCTCAAACCCCATCCAACTGCTTACTGCAGTCTTGCTTCCATTTATTCAACAGTACACGCTGCGTCGATTCTAAATGCTAACTTATAATTAAGGACGAACGGACACTTGTCGTTTTGCTAACTCTAGATGGCTTCTCATATACGCACAAATTATATCAGGCCACACATTCTCAAGAAGGCGGCACACCGTCTGTTACCTTTCCATATGGTAATGACGAGTACTCCCCGAAGCAAGAGTAGTCGAACTGTGCCCTTTCTGCCATCTTGTCCTGAACCTCGATGAATGTATCCAGGTCACACCAGCCGTCCTTACGGTTGACGTCACATTCAGGAAAACTCCTGCCCAGAGGTACAGTGCGTTGGTTGAGTACGAAGTGAATGTACTTGGTCTCTTTGCCATCGAGGTAGCCGTCTCTCTTTGGTGAGACAGGGCTGGGCGCCTTAATGATTTCGATGTCTAAGCGCGCACCGAAAGGAGTCAGTTTAGAGACAACGAACTCATGTTCGCCGGGATATTTGTCAGTAGGAAGTTCCTCAGCAAATTGGCGAAGGCCAAACGCTGTCAGGATTGAGATAATGTTGGTGTCGTGAGAAAAGTCAAAGTAAAGACTTTGGTTCAGAGGAAATGTCTCCTTCATGCTATCCAGTGTAGTGTTGATCTGGGAGCCAGAGTAACCAAGGGTATGATTCTTAAGCCTTGCCATGACCTCTTGCTGGTAGCCAAGGCCAGTAGCTCGCTGTAACTCTGGTTAGCAGAGTTGGGGTTGCCAGAGAAGTCAACTTACGCCTACTGGGCTTTGGAACCCAGCTCCCGAAGAGAATCCAAGGTCGATAGAGTAGCCAAAGTGTTCCCATTCCTCGTATGTAAAGAGGTCGCAGAATCTACTAAAGCCGTATGCAACAGTTTCATAAGGACACATATTTTGTGCAGCCCAGACGTCTGCTGGTGTCCACGTGAAACCCTCTGTCACGTTATTGAATCGGGCAGTTGCTAAGCGACTTTTTTTTAGTTGTTGGTCTGCATATTGGATGAAGAGGCATACCGTCTTTGAGGTACTTCTCATACCATGCGGCTACAGGAGTCACATAATCCGCCTTGTCGGAGTTGGGGCAGTTCAGTCCTCCAGCAAGGGAGTTGTTGAAACCAGGGGCCTCGATAATCACTTCGATAGTGGCATTATTGGTCCTGCAGCTGTCAGAATACTGCAGCGAACACCTTGGACGAATCGCGCTTACCACTCGAGGCCAAAGAAGCCAGCCATCCAGTTTTCTGCAGACTTCAGCATGCGATCCTGAGTCTACACACTGTCAGTATCTCGAGACCTGGTTGGTATATGAACGAAGTTCACATACTGTAGTTCGGACGATGAGTTTGCTTTGAGGGTTGTACAAGCTACCATACATGTAACTATGCAAGACGCCTGAACTCTTTATTAGTTTCCAGTTTCAAGTTCTGAAATGATAAACTCTTACCAGACTCGAAGAGCTCCTGTCGACCCCTTGGGACTAGGATAGCCTTTCCGAGTTCATATTTCCAGTCCATCAAAAACTCAAGGGCACCACTGGTCTTGAGGCCAGCCGAAGCATTGGCAAGCCGCTCACCAAGGGTTGCGACGTTCGAACCTGGAGTTGGATATCGAGCACCATGGCGAGAAAGCATCTGGACCTGAACTATCTCAGCACCTGGAGGGATTGGATACTCGTCCACGCCGAAGCCCGTCGAAGGAGAATAAGGACTCAGGTAACCCATCATCTGGAAGATGCTTCGGTTACCCTCCTTCATGCCTTCGATAGGGATAGATGTCTGCAACGGGTCATTGGGGACAAAGGTGGCAGTAGGCTCAAAGACATGGGTTTGGGCCATGAAAGCCGGCTTTCCAGTTTCGGTAACACCGGGCCATAGTTGCGGCGACGTCTGAAAATACTGGGGAACTCGGGGTGGGTCACCCGGACATGAGCCGGAGCCGGAGCCGGAGAAGGCAAGCGGGAGGCTAAGATAGAGGTTTATGGCCATGAGAATAACGACAAGGCCTGATAGGAGCATTATGGTGTTTCTGTATGAACGAATTGGACCACGCGGTATGATTGGTTGAACGGGAGGCTCCCTAGGGCCATCATCGTGGCCATCACCCTCATCTTGATGCACTGGCTGGTAGCCCGAAGCACCCGGGGCTGCTTTTGACTTGAGAATTCCTGAAGCTGGAGCCATGTTGATACAAGGTTGGCTTGATGGTGACGGGTAGACTGTAGGTTGATGTGCGATAACTATGCTGTCTCAACAACCACTCTCTATGACCAGCACAAGCGAAGGTTGGGCTGTAGTGTGTACCCCTTTGGCACGGGGCTGTGTCTTGGACAAGTAATCTCAATGGCAGTGGATAGTCGATGAAACAATCCGTTCAATCTACGCCCTGGGAAACTGATGGAGGAAAGAGAAGAGAGGAGAGGGGCGTGGCTCTGAGGTGAGAAGCGCTATAATTCGATGGTGCTAAGTTGGATTGGTTTTGCTTAATGATGTTGATGATGTTGCTTCTTTGAAGATTGGTTGAGGCGCTGAATTGATTGCCCCTGCGCGTTAGGAGTAGCCCGCCTTGTGCAAGGGGAAGGTGGCCAATTGGATAGTCAGCCATGCACTGTGTTAGGTTATGTATCATGGATCCCCGTCCCCTTCAAGCCCTGTCAGACAGGGGAAGGAATCCGATCTTCGGCTGTCCGTAACACTGAGGGGCATTTTCTAGCGCCCCTGCAGGGCGACAACAAATGAATTGATACTGTGTCAGAGACGCACTGTACTGATATTGCCGGGTCGCTTAATACCCACAACAGAAACAAGCGCCACGATCGCCGACCCCGTGACTCCATATGGATCTCATCTCATGGGACCTCACCGTCGTTTCCACCTCATTTATCAGATCTCGAGTCTATTTTGAGAATGTAATGTATGTAAACCTGGTCGCGACGGCCTTCGTTGCCTCTTCTCTCAGCGCCTCATTCATAATCCTGATGCATATATGGCCTGTTTTTCATGTCAACGCGTCATTCTAGTTGTGCATCGAGGCCCATCCTCTCTTGCCAATCTCGTCAAGGATTAGCGACATTTGTTGTTGTCTCCAAGACCATCATGATGAGCTGCAACATGCCGCTATCTTTACGATCATGTGCAGACCAGTCATGGTTGTTTCAGGACGCAGAGCGTAAGGTAAACCCGGGGTTCCTCCACGGGAGACATTCCGTTGGCTTGCTAGCTACCCTATCATGGTATCAAAACCATCTTTCATCAGGAACAGAAGCATATCATCTGCCTGTCCTGGGGCCGTTTGAAAACCGTCGTCTTTCTCCCTTCGATCTGCTCTGAAAGTCAACCATTTCATCATCGATCCTGGCCAGGCGTTCTTGACCGCCATTAATCAATCCATGACCAAGGTTCATTTCGAGGAACGGGAGAAAGATTCCTCGTGACACAGAATGCAATGCAAGGTGGATCAGTATAAATGGAGATGACGATGGAATACAAAGCAAGTTCTCTGAACCCGACCCTCGGTGAGTGGCTTCAGCCAAGCAAAAAGCAAAAGGCCCATTCAGTTATTTTCGCTCTCACAGAAACAGACCAGACAAAAATCCGAGACCATGATAGCCACTGTATGTATATTCTCGCCTTTTGTCCAATACCATATTTGCCTTTGCTGTCTCACCATGTCAACGTAACCAATCATTGGAAACTAAACACATCTTGACCAACTTTCGAAAGCAAGTCAATCATATGTCAACCATCCCATCCAGATTCTGTGCCAAATCTGAGACCATCATCTCATCTTATTTCTTGTCCCAGCACGCAACTCTCGTCAAGAAACAGCCACATTTCTTCCTTGGTATCTGCTCACATTGGACGAGTCCCCCACCGAGGCGTTCCATCCCTGGTCACTACCATGGTCACAGCCCTCATGGCCTTGAGTATTATGCCGGCTTTCCGCCAGCCTTCAAGCCTCGTTGGTTGTCTCGTCTTACCGCATCGCAGCTATGGGTATGCATTCGTTTCGTGTGGCTCTGCTCGGCATTCTACAAGCTCCAAGAACTCCAGAACAAGGTATTTGCATGCTTGCCTAGTTATAGAGCACCCCTGACTGTTGCCAATGGGAGAGCGTACAATTCTCTGCCGTGAGACTCCCCGGCTATTCCCAACCTAAACGAAACAATTCTTGTAACTTGGCGCACATACGAATTAGACTTGTCACACTATCATATATCACTTTTATGGTCTCTTGTGCCTGAGCATCTCGATCTAAGTTATGCATGCGATTCCTTGTATTCGGCTGTCCCTCTTAGGTGCTAATACTCTATGAGCCTTAAAACACACTTATTAATCCTTGATTTCTCTTTTTCGACCAAAGCCCATTCTGCCATACCCACCAAGTCAGATACCACACTGTACCGACAGACAGGTTCGCCTGAGACATGATAAACCATTCTTGTTACTTTTCCGCGACCGTGACACCCCCAATAAAAAAACAAGAGATAAAAAACGTTAAAAAAAAAAAAAAAAAACACTCAAACTCGAATGCAGGACCTTGTTCATAGCTTTTGATTCTCCCCTGTTGCCTCCAGATTCCCCATTGCCCTTTTTATGCGCCTCGGTTCCAAAGTCGATAAGCACCACATTATCTCATCATGTCTCGCGAGCATGCATTCATGCATGCGACTTCACCCCACAAGTGAGGTTGCTCTAAGCGCTAGACGCACAGTTTTAGTTGGCCTGAGACCTGAGGGGGAAGAAACCGTCTGGCATGGGCTCAATGTGCCAGATCTTGGGTGCTTCCTTGTTGAAAGCAGCGGACCACTCTTGTCTCAGGTCTGCAGGGAGCTTCCATCCCAGCTCGTCGTCGCGGAGTCTCATGCGTACCAAGTGTCGACGTTCCTGGGCAGCCTCACCGTTGACGAAGCCTTCTCGGCGATGCAAGATTGTGAGGTTGTTGATGAAATGCATGTCACCTGCACGTGTGCTGATCTCCAGCTGAGTCGCCTTGGCAATGTTCTCAATGGAGTCCAATGCCTCCATCTGGCGTGGCGTAACGGCGGGAAGGTTGGTAGGGCGTGGGTGAATTGCATTCCCTGTAAGAGCTACACGCCCAAAGTTGATCAACACTTTCCCTTCGTGATGAAAGAGGACTGGTCGGCACTGGAAACGGGGTCTATCACAGTATAGCGTGTTAGTGGATGGAGTCCTTGCTTATCGCGGTGATGAAAAGAACAAATCAAGTGGATGTAGATAATCAAGTGCCTGAACTTACAGGGCGAATGGCCAGTCAGAGCGAGCAAGAGTGCGGACCATGTCCGGACGGCTAGTAGCAAGAACATTGTAGACAGTGTAGGCTGAGGCGATGATGCATTTGCCTCCGGAAACAGCGGTGCTACGTGTGAGCCAACTGACTATGTCACCAGCTTCCTCGTTGTGGAAGGTCTAGAGCAGAAGTTAGCCTTGTTGAATATTCCTCCCAGGAGTTATAAAGAAAGATTAGCATACGATGGGGGAGGTGGAGTGTCGATGGTGACCGGCCTTGAGCTTGGATGAGTTGTCGGCCACAATATGGACTACAAATAGGTCAATGAGAGAGAAACAAAGTAATGGGATCATTCGAGCCAACCTAGCATGTTGCCCTTTCGATCTTGACGGCCATGACGATTGGCAATGTAAGACTGAATGCCAAGATACAGCACAGTCAAGTCCTCGACTGAGTACTTTTGAGGATCGAGGCCACGAATGACACCAAAGCCCTTGCCCTGGTGGACGTCTTGGCGGATACGATCCAGTCTTGGTCCCAGAGTGGGAAGAGGGAAGTTGTCTCGGGAAACACAATCCCCGTCAAGTCCCAAGGCTGTCTGGTGTTAGCCACATAATGAACGCCACGGAAGCGGCGCCTCAGAAAAAGAGACGTACCTTTGAAGACCAGCAAAGCATTCTCAGCTTCCTGTAGATCTGATTCGCTCAGAGAGTGGATGTATTCCGATTCATCCGTGAATTGAGCACCGACCCAGGCCATAGGCTCGTCGAGAAACTTGGGCCACCCTTCGGGGACCCCAGCCGGCCCATCTGCCATGCGACTGACACAGCCGGCGGCCGCAGGAGCTAGTTCAACGGCCAGGCTTGGACTAATGATGGGCCCAACTATGGAAGATGCCATGGTAATGGTTCCTGAGGGAGAGGTACCGCTGGTGGATAGGTGGGGGTGTCTTGATACTGAGGTACTCTGTCAGCCAGCCTCTTATTACATGAGAAAAGGGATGTGTAAGTTTTGTCAAGAACATACGTTACGAAACGCAACGGGCCGTTGTCTGATGACTTGTGGTGTAAGTCAGGATCTGCGTGGAGACCTAGTGGATCAGGAAGAGATCGAATATGAAAGATGATATGTGATGTGAGATGAAGGTGTGCTGGGGTGTTGAAAGAGAGGTGGACAAGATGGAAGGAAAGGAATGGGACCTCCATCTGGTGGTGCGAGGCGTCTACTTAAATGTATTTGCTTGCTTAATGGAAGGCGTAGATCAGAACAGAAGGGAAAAGGAACGTTTTGATACTATCGTGGCAAGTGCCTTTGGTCAAGGTATAGTGACGTTGGAGGCGCCTCCAATTTCGAGATTCCTTGAAGAGTGACATGAATAGAAGGCGCAACTTACAGTCGAGATTAAGAGTAGGTAGCAGCGAGCGAGGAAAGAGGAAAAGACGGAGGTGCAAGGTGTTAGAAATACGGCAATAACGATAGATGTCATGCAAATTGCAGCACAGACGAACAGTTCTTGACGAGCGAGATTGAGATAGTGAGATTGTTGGGGAATATCAAAAGAACGTTCAGACTAAGTAGGAGGCTAGCAAGGTATTATTATAGCTTTTCCAAGATATTTGAAAATCGGCGGTAGCCCTGTTCAAATTTAGAGATGGAAGTGAAGCTCCTGGATATGCGGCTCTTGGGAAGGATGTTGAAGTTGTGTAACGTTCTTCCATGCTTCTTTGTCCATGTTTTCTCGGCTTCGATGAGAGAGAAGGCAGGTACAATGAAAATTTTCACTTAGACCTGCTTTTCGTCCCGTCCATGGCTTCCACATCCATCCAATTTCCAGTACCTCTTCTACCTTAGGACCTGGGTAGCCACCTTACCTTAGGTACCTTACACCACTTACACAAGGATTGTTGAGATAGCATCGGGTTGGCACTTCCACGTTGGCAGGGTTAGAGACAGGGTATACGTAGATCGGGTACTTGCGTAGCCGTGCCCGTGGCAGGTCGCAGATACGCGGCGGCAGGAGGCTGCAACAGAACCCAGCAACGCGGGTATTCGCTGGGACTTCCTGCCATATTCCAGGGCTAAAGGCTTGAACAATTAAAGTGCCTGGTCAGGTACCGGCATCTTCAGGTCGGGCAAGCAACGGAACGAGCAGACGAATTCAGAGGTATCAATTGGAGGTGAGTACTTTAGGTCAGTGCCTTGCCGTTGATCCTGTACTTCATTCGTGGTTCCTCGCTTTCCCATGTCACCAGTGCCTGGGTTGCTCAAAAGTCCTGGGTAGCAACATAGGTACCTAAACTCTGGGTCATCGTCTCTCATTGCCAGGGAGGAGGAAACGAGACGAGAGAGCACTGTAACATTCCTTGGGGAAAACGGTCCGGGCCCTCGACTAGAGTAGAAAGAAAAAGGAAAAAAAAAGAAAGGAGAAAGGAAAATTGATAGAAGTGTCAAGCCTAGCCCAGCAAGGGTTGATTGATGTGTATGGTTCCAAACTGTAGTTGGTTGAGAAAAGCAAAAACACCAAAGGCTAAGAATGAACATGAGCTAAGACTAAGGTAGGAGAGGCTCAGACTCAAGCTCAGCTGAGAGCCCAATCCTAGCTTAACCGAACTGGAGTAGCATGGTAAGGATGATCCTTCGTGTTGATCCCCCAGTAGCTACCTCGTAGTAGGTAATTTTAGGTGTGTTTTAAAAGTGGTTCACCATTGGCTTACGGATACTCCATAACTATATGCACCTTGTTGGTTCCTCACTTACTGCTTACCTATCTATCTGTGGCTGGCTGGCGTCACCTCTACAGTAACTACTAACTTAGCAGTACTCCGTAGCTGTGCTACTATAGGTAGTATTGTGTCCGTTCAACAAGCCGACAAGGGCCCCCCAAAAACACGGCAGTCGACATTGATCCTTTGGAAATGGTTAAACTTTACTTGAGGTGTTATACAGCTTCATTGGTTGGCGGATTACTATCCGTTGCCACCCGCTCAGCTTAGGTTTGTTTGGTTCGTTTCTCGGGTCCTAATTACTGGTTCCCCGTCAAACCAACGCCAAAGAACGATGCCCAGGCGACGCGGACACCTCGGACGGTCAACAATCCACAGTCAAAACAAAGCAAAGAAAGGGAAAGGAAAGGCAAGGGATATGCAAATATACGCGTCTCATTTCATGCTTCCCTCCCGTTTGTCCCATCCTCATCTCTCCGCTCTTCCCGATGGATACACAGCCTGAATAATAGACGTACTAATAAACCACACAGCGTGTAGGAAGCACACATATATTATGTAGTGCTCCGTATACAGTGCTGCATTATCCCACACTATCAGACCAAGTCGACCTGTTAAGCCAAGTCAAGTCATAGCATAGCTGCGGTATGAATGGCCCGGGTTTGTCATGGAAGTGCCGCACAACCAGGCCCGGCCCGTCCGGCATCCCTCCGCGAGCCAACCCTCAGCGAGCTTGGTACATATAAACCTTTGATCCGCCTCGTGTTTCTGTGCAACAATGCGCAAGCCGTCAAAACGCAGCAGCCCGTTTCCCATCGACACTCGGTGAGCAAACTCTCGCCTCTTTCTGTCGGTGGCCGCACACTCTCTCGGTGTACCTGCCCCTCTCCTCTCACCGTCATGCCTTTTCTTCCATCGCATCGCAATTTGCTGGCGTGCACTCCGTTTCGCCCTGTTACATTGTTTCGCCTACGACCCTCCCCGCTGATTTGCTGTGTCCCGTATCGTGAACTGGTCCATGTGGCGGTTTGTCGGGACTGAACAAGATCGATCAATCTCTTTGGCTATAGCATCCTCACCCACCCCTCGGCACCCAATTTAGTTGTTGGTTTATGTCATTCCCCTTCAAACCATCACACCAGTTCGGCTCTTTCTCTGAGCCTCACCTGCTCTGACCGCCTTTTCGTAACCAAAACCATCCCTGGCATTTTAAAATGGTTTTCATTATCGTTATCATCGTCATCGTCATTATGGCCGTTACTGTTGCCGCCGTCATCCACATTCACCGCCCTTCATTCGCTTCGCATACAGTCTCAGTTCCTGCACCTCCGCTGTGAGTACAGCATCTTCTCAAACTCTGCGCCTATGCCGTTGCTTCCAAGTCACCCACTGCCTCCCTACTACCACAGAAGACTACCATAGTTGTTATTGGCCAACCAAACCCGATCATATTGTTGTTCGAGGTTGCCAGTTGGTCTCGAACAATTGGCTGACAAAGAAGTAATCATGCTCGTACACGGCCTTGTTCCGGATGTCCTCCCATTGCAACGCTGAAACCACAGAGTTTAAGTTAGCATCAAGTTAGAGGGCCATGGTCCCAGCCTGTATGGTTCTTATCCCCGAGGGTCGACTTACCATGTCGTCTAGCCAGGTTGCTAGTATGATGGACAAACTTGATCTTTTCTTCATCCAAGCCTGCCAGTGTTCGCAAGTCTTGGTCTTTGCAATCTTCCGAGAAAGGGTAGATGCCCTTGTTACAGTAGTGGAAGTGTGCGAGCAAGATGTTTGCGCCTGTTCAGTCCCCAGTCAGCAAGCGCTTCTGTGCAGGATGGACCGGGGTAGTTGTGTGACTCACCTAGGTGGTATTCTTTGACCTTCTCCTCACGCGCAAAGCGTCGCTGCAAGTACATCGATAATCAGCAAATTTTGCGGGCCACTGCCGACTTTCTGGACTCTCTTACCTTCATGCCGTGCTTCTTCGCGTATCCGGCATCATGAGCAGTGATGAGAGCTGTGTTATGCAAAAGAATGAAGATCACAAGATACGTCACTAGCCAAGTGCTCTGCTTGTTCTTTGACATCATCTTCTGGAGTTTGTCCAGAAGCTCCCTTCGCAGCTTGGTTTGTATGTGGTGAATCAGGATAAGATCCATCTGAGCGCCAAGTACTGGCGGAAGAGGGATCTTGCCATGGTTCGGGTTTGTTTCGTCCAGGATATTTTGCTTCATCCCCAAGGTCTCTTCTCCAACAATGAAGCTCGACCGCGTTGTCAGGCGAATCGACATCCACAACAAGAGTGTATGATGAATAAGTTCCACGCACTCTGGCGTAGTGGACGGGTCTTTGAAGATTTTCCAAGCACGCAAGTACGTTCGGAATAGCAGGCCTTCAGGCGGGCCAAGCAACTTGCTAAAAGCATCCTGCATGCTATTCTCGATGTGGTCCAGGTACTCTTTCTTCGCCTCCTCGAGGTTGACCATCGCATACGGAGGAATCTTTACTGATTTCTTGACACCCTTGTAATCCCAAGTACGTTCCAGCTTGTCACCAGCTTGAGGAATGAATCGTTGAACCTTCACCTTAACAAACTTATTCGATAGCCCTTCGGACAGATAGATGGTTCTGGGCTCTTCAGTCGTAGCCCAGCTCTGTATCGGATCCGAGATGTTGTTGGTCCATCGTCGTGTCCATTCATAACCGGGTACTTGGCCCGGTTTGAAAAGTCGGATATCTGTTATCTTATATCTGAGGCAGGGAAAGCGTCCCGCTCTCGAATTGGAGACTTTTTTGCATGTCAAACAGGCCCCTCCCTCTTCGTCGGGGTTGTTTTCACACTGCAACACTGGTTAGTGGTCTTTGCGCACCAGCCAAAAAGCTCATTACAAGTAAGACGTCATCTTATGTAAGAGAACCGGACAGTGTTACTTACACGAATTCTTTGCATTCTGCACCTGATACAGGAACCGATCTTCCGGGTTTGGGCAGTTTGTTCTCGGAGATTTGGGTCCTTGAACGGACCTCTCTTTCCACCTCTTTGGTTAGTGAGCACGATTTCATAATTGGCTTGTTGATCCATTAGAGACCACCCGTTCTGCACAGCATCTTCGCCAAGTTGAGTATTGATTAGCATACCATATTGGGAAACGCTGTCGGGTGGAGCCAAGCTCTGGTGATTAATGACATTTGCATCGATAAGGCTAGGATCGGAACTGTAGCCGACTTGTGGAAATGCCTTGGTGTCAAGTTGTTGACTGGGCATTAATACTTGGTTCTCCAGCTGTGGCTCCTCTTTGAAAGCTTGGGCGACGTAAAAGTCTCCAGCTGATAGATGAGGTTGATGAGTTGGCCCAGGACCACTCATCACAGGCTCCGCTAACGGCGTTTGATCAGGGATGAGAGGAAAGTTAACAAGGGGCGCAACATTCAAGTTGGGTTGTTGAAAGCTGTAATTTGGCTGTTGACCAGAGCTCAGAGTTGTGTTATCAAACGGTTCAGATGATGGCATTGTCATAGACGGTTGTTTTTCTGCCATGTAAGGAGCATCTGGACCAGAAACTGCCGGTGCAGAGCTCGGTAGCTGTTGATAGCCTTTCAGGGTGATGTCAGTGATGATCTCAGGTATACGTCGGGCGATCGGGCAACGTTAGAAGAGTCAGGTGCTTACCATCTTGATGTCTTGGGTCCCAGCCACAACATGGGCAGAAGAACAAGGTCAGATCCGCCATACGCCTGGTCAATGGGGAAGTAGAAGGCGGCATTGAGCTCTGGCCACAGTCATCCCAGCTTGAAGATGCCCCATAGTGCTCATCACGTTGACTGTAAGGTCCTGATAATGGGAGTTTCATTAGAGGTCCCTGAGACGAAGTCGGTCCTTGCTCAGGTGTCATTGGAACCGATGGTGCAAGCCTTCTCCTCTTCCTACAATGCTCTTGTTCAATCAGTTGATGTAATTGAGTACCAGAGGCTATTCCATAGAACTGTGCTAATTGATCAAGATTGTCTTGGATCTCAAATGGTATAAAGGTGAAGTCGTCATTCACGAGAGGGGTGAAAGATATTGACGAAGGGCCCGGATCTTCAACTCCCGGTTGGAGGAGAGGCCTCTTAACTTTGGAAGGATAATGTGGATTCTATAGAAAAAATCAATTCACCGCACATTTGGGTCTCATAGGGAGGGGCCTAGGGCAAGATCAGGGAGAAGATGCTTGTCTGAGAGTCATGGCACGAGCCACGACGGGGCTGCGAGAAGAGGAAACGGTGGTGATTGGCAACAGCCGCAGGGGTTATGCAAATAGAACGATGGGACGGGGGATCGATGATATAACTCCATGCAGCTTGCCGCCAACCGGGGAGAGAAACTCTTACCATAATGGCTGCAGTGAGACAGGACAGGGTGTGGAACAAACACTGCCTAGCAGTAGGAGTAAGAACAGAAAGACGAAGGTCAAGGTACCACCACGCGGGATCAAACTCGACGAAATACAGTCAATGACAAAGAAGAGCTAGCTTGCCCGGTTTGTCTCTCAGAAGCGGTGGTCAAAAATTGAGCGACGCCGGGGTGAGAAGAGGGGGAGTGTGTGGTGGGAGGCTAATGTGCCACGAAAGCCATCACCAGGCACTTGACGTTGAAACCCCCCGTAGTGCGCCGAGTGGAGCACCAGCGATGGCCGAAGTCAAAACGACGGCCGAGAGAAGAATACCAGACGGTCGGGAATAGAAAATGCTGTGATGAGAGAGGCGAAGAATCTGGGGAAGCTAGGCGGAAAGGTGATAAGTAGGTATGTTAGCGCAAACCCAATCAGGTCGTTGAGGCTCCTTGCCAACAGATGAAAGGTCGATGAGATGTTGGTGTGCTGCTCGCAGCCGCCAACCTGAGAACCTCGAGCCTGAGTACGATTAGGAGAGGACGTGGAGCCTTGTCCACCCCGTCCACTGCTTTAGCAACAAGGCGGGCTGAGCTGTCGTGGTACTGGCGACAGAACGTGGAGTGAGTAGCCGGTGGTGCTGGTACTGGTGTTTGCACGGTTGAGGGAAATCAGCGCAATATGCCTGCGGCCGCGATCGTATGGATGACGGCCGATGCGGGCTGCGGGCTGAGCAAGTATGCGGCTGGCGGTGTGGTGGTTGTAGTGACTGGGCGTTGAGCGCTTCAAGCAACGGCTTGACGGTCTGCTGGGAACGGTGATGATGAACGAGTCTGTGAGAGAGGAAAGTGGACTCGGTGAGGACGGCGTTGACATGGCCTCGTGCTGAGTAGTTTTTGACCGGTCTGAGGGGTACCATGGGAGTGGCAGGGGGCCTTCTGATTGTAGTGCTCAGGCTTGTCAGTTAAAGGATTTTGGGATATTACCCGCTCTGCCGGTTCAGTGCACCTGAACTTCTCGACCTTATGTTAGGTGTTGGAATATGTTATTAGAAGCCATTTGGTGGGGCGATTAGGCAAAAAGAAACAGTATAAAAGCTTCGTTCATGGCTTAGGAACTTGTCTACTGAAAAACGAGGGTGATTTGAATCGTGCGTAGTCGTAGGCAACAATGCAGCTCATCAATCCTTTGGCAATCGAATCTTCGGATCGGGTCATTGTTCCATAGCCACGGAGCCTAGCCATGCCAACGGTTAATTCGTGCATTGAAATGGCCATGTGATTGACATGGGGCTGACCAATGTCGGTCATGGCTGCACAGCTGCTCAGCTGGGATTGGATGATGTACCATTTTCAAATTGCTTTTTCTTTTTCACTCACAGGGTCTCGCAACGCCAACCCGCTCGGGTATCTCACACCCGGAAAAGAAAAAGTACTGTACATCGTCAACTCCGCAACTTAGCAAAGGTTCTTAAAGGTACTTGGATCGCCAAGCAGTTCAGAAGAAAGATCGTTTTTGTCCAATCGTTGATGTAGGTCCGGCGTTGGGGGGGCCATCCTCGAGAGTAACGCATACAAGTCCGAGACAAGGCAGAGATGCCTCGACAAGTACTAGATGAGCAGTCAAGTTTCTAACCAGGAGGATATTCCGTTTGCCAGATGCACTCGGATGCAGTGGTGTACCATAAACGAACAAATGCCCGAGCGTTGTTTCAAGCCCTTTCAGCTTCCCTTTCACCCATCTTGTCTTGACCAAGGCTGACGAGTGAATGACAGCCGACATCCCACAGAATGACGAGACCATTGGTGCTATCTGCCCATATCTGACCCATTGCCAGAAGCCTGAACTCTGTCCATGTGATAAGACGAATGTGTGCTATCGTCACACAAAGACTCTGGTTGGTACGAGGGAGGAGACAGGGGCAGCAACCGGTGAGAATAGCAATGACTTTCACTCTTGGCCGAGAATTAGAACTAAAAGATCGGTCCGATCGATATCTGGCTGTGTGTGTTATCATTGCGAGCTTCTTACGACAAGAACCTGGTAGCTGATGTTCGAGCCGGGCGCACTAAAGAACGGCACGATGCAACTCATGTCCCTGAGCAGCCGCCAGCAAGGCGTGACCCAGTCACAGATTCTGCATGAATACGGCTGCATCTTCGTGTGTTATATTGCATCAAAATGCAAGTGGGATATGCATGGCTGCGTCCGCGTCTTTTTTTTGGGCTTGACGATGTTGTCTCTTCTCTCTCCAAGTTGCAGTGTTTTCGATGCGAGAATAGGTTCCTGGCGATATCACCCAGCCTGTGAGTGACGTCGGATGGATGGGATGGCAAACTATGCAGGTTGCAGAAATAATACATAATCACTAGTCTTTTTCTGGGACCACAAGAGGTGTCTTGCTAATATTCTGTGATTGGAAGTTAATTAAGTGGCGCTTGCGCTTTGCCTTGAGGAAGAAGATCCAAGTCAAGTTAGTAGTAAAGTAGTTAGTTACCTACCTACCTTAGCAGGTTATTACGATGGGCGTTGGAAATTTTGCTTTGCATTAGTACAAACCTCGCAACGGTCTGACGGAAGAAGGGTCCGTTACCGTTCACCGGATTTCCACACATGAATTTCATATCCAAAGTTAGTGCCTTCTTAGCTCTAGACCGAGGAATCTAAATCTTCACCGGATCCAGCACCTTGTCCCTACCTAAGCGCGAATGAGGAACTCTTTGGTTGATCTAGAAAAGAGCATGGATGCCACATGGAAGGACTAATGTCGTTAGTCTCTATCCACCAACGGGTCTTCCCGCGTTCTAGTTGGGGCGTCGTAGATGGGACGAATCGAACTGTTCCTCAAATAGAAATCGCTGGAGTTTTCTCCTGGATGGGTTCCTCCCAAGTCCTACCTGTAGCTACAACTCGTTCTGGCGATTCTGTGCTACCTAGACGTACAGGATGCAGGCAAGGAAGGTTATACATATGGAGTCGGATCCCTTGCTTTGCTTGCAGTCACAAGCCCGTATTCTCTTCAGCCGTGTAAGCAGCCATCGGCCAGTTATCGCCCCATTCACCCTTGCTTCATATTCGCCAGCATTAATGGACATTGTCCGTTATCCAGCTCCCACGGTATGGTAACGCAGCAGCAACTGAGCGAGTCAGCGCAGCCACTCGGGAGCTCCGCGAGCTCTACCCACGAACTTACATACAATGCTGGTTTTGCGCACTGTCCAAGCCTCCCCGCCCGGCCAGGAAAGAAAGAAAGCTATGCTCAAGCCCCCATTGGGTGGTCCACGGGTGATAATGGCTCTCCGGTGCGCCTCTCCCGCTTCGGTGTCGACTGGCACTCGTTATCAGAAATCAAATAATATCGGAATGCAGTGTGCTTCAGGGCACACCAGTCAGCGCGGATGACGTTGCCTATACGCAAGATCCCAAATGGCCGGTATTTCAGGAATGAGAAATGTGACTGCTCACCGGTTGGCCAGGAGCCCTTGTTCCCAGAATCTCGGTATTCCCCCACGCTGATACTTGAGGGGGCAGATGCCGGCATTGATCTGTCCAAGCCAGGAACGGTACTTGTGGTGGAAGTCGTATCCTGTTTCTGATGGAGATTGTCCTATTGATCGGCCCTGGACGAGCCCTACCGAGCGCTTAGATGAGGTTGCCTCGTCTTGACATTGGTTAACCTTCAGTCGTGGCCTGATGCTTCACGGAGTATACCTGGCCCATCTCGCTTAGAGCTCCCGATTTCTTAAGCTGGGTCAGGTCATTCAGTTTTCGAACTGAACTGATTAATATGCCAACTCCCGTATGTGACACTGTCTGAGAGCCATGACCAAGACCAAGACTTCAGAGACTCCTCATGCCACCCAATTCGAACTTTCCCTGAAGATGTCACTGCAATAATGCCCTCTACCACAAAAATCTGACTGCCTTCTATCAATCCTTCGTTGCCATCCGTCACTTGATTCTTTTTCTCTGCTTGTACACAGTTTTTATAGCTGATCTCTCATACAAGACCGTCTCTTCATGTCAAGTCTAGCGTACCTATTCAAAGAGCATTTCATCAACATTCATTTTAAATGTCAATCCTTGTTTTCGTGGACGGCATCCAGTTTATAAAACCGTTGGCGAGTCCTGTCGATTCTGGCTTCTCATCAGCTTGCGTGTTCGTTTACCACGACTAGCGACGCAAACAACCACCAACGACTCGTTGAGCCATCGTTGAGCCATTACAGCTCTGTACTCCCCGGAAGCCCAATACAAATGACCTTGGTTTGGTGTGTCTCGCTACATTCATGGGTATTGAGAACTCGAATCTTACGGGACGTGTCACAACAACCATTCGAATAAAAGCAACTACCCAAGCAGATATTGTGACCAGGTTTGATCCCGTGTTTTCAGGAGGCAACGGATACCTGCCTTGATCCCTCCGCATGGAAAGCGTGGATGATTTGTGTCCGGGAACGAAGAATATTCGTTTGCCAGGCAGCATGCCTCTCCGCAGGTGGAGCCTTAGCTAAGGTGTTTGCGTTAAGCGTGAAACTTAGTTGGAAACTGGATCTTGTCGTTCTCGTCTCGAGATTGGAGGCAATCTCCATCGCGGGCGACTGCTTGCCATATTTGTTCGCTCTTTCTCACCCAGCAAGAACAAGTTGTGATCAGTCACTCTCGGTTTCACAAGAACCAACAGGCTTCCTTCGATCATGTGATCAGACAGCATGACCAAAAAGAACCGCGTACTGAGCATTAAAGCCAACCACCCAAAGTGACCCAATTCGGCCGTGTCATCCATCTCTGGTACCGTCGCACGACAACGCATATTCTTTTTCCCAAGCTTGATGCTGACCGGTGGCACGTTCGGCCTTGTCCAGTAAATCTTGCTCTCGAGTCGAACCGAGTCATTTCTCGTCCTGGATTGATATCGGCTACTCTACGCTGCTGACGATTCAACAACTCCTCGCCAGCTATTCAGCCTCTGGTCGCCTTGCATCCGAGACCCTCACCTACATCCGACTGTTTGTGTCGGGCAGCATCTAAGACATTTGTGCAGGTACTTGGTGGTTTGCCGTGGAACGCTGCGCGCTGCTGACTTGAGCCGACTTCTAGTAGCTTTTGGTGTCCAGAGAATTCATCAGCCTATGCCATGGAGTTGAGCCAGGAATCTATTCATGATGTTATCCACCCTACTGCAGCCTTCTCGGGTCCTCCATCAACCACCCAGCCGGGATCGGCAGTTCGGGATGATCATGTTGTTGACTGGCAAAACTCATCGCTGAACCCAAAGAACCGCATTGATAGCCTCAGCCCACTGGATCGTCCTCTCTGGCGCATCGATGGCTGCACTGCTTTCGGAAGCCAGTTCTATGCTGTTCCTTTATTCATCGACTCGATGTCTCCTATTCGAATGGATGTTTTTATTCCTGAGCCCTCGAAGCTCTCACCAGAGCTTCGGCTTGCACTCGATGTTGATGTGGCATTTCATACCACGAGTGCAACGCGCATTTCGCGCCTTGGAATCACTCAACATGTGCTCCGCATCCTGCAACACTGGACAACTCAGCAACAGGACCCTCTGAAAATCTTCAATAACATACCTTTTGGTTCTAGAATTGTGCTCAGGAACATGCCCATGAAAGTTGCTGACGCGGAGGTCACCATCGCTCCAACTCACTATCTTGAACGCCAACTTCTGTCTGTGGCTTCTCTTGAGAATGCTTGGGGAAGCGACGTTGAGTTGCCGCCGACTGTCGATCTTGGTGACGTGGTATACGTCTCACAGCTACACGACAGCGTCTGCCTCGTCAGAATCGGAGGCAAAATATGGATTTTCAAGGCACTTACCAGTTACACCAAGTACCTTTATCACGAGCTAAGGCAGCTGCTCATCATCCCACCACATCCCAACATTGTCTCCCGCCCTGTGCACCTGGTTACAAAGAAATGCAGTTTTGGGAGTAAAGTGGCTGTCGTCGGATTCACTCTCAAGTACCATATTCACGGTAGCCTGCGTGATCTGATCCCCTTTCTCAAGCTTCACAACATGGTATCCCTGGCTGACGAGACAAAATGGGCTATACAACTAGCGTCGGCATTGGTGCATCTTCGTACAACATCCGGTATCTTCTATCCAGATCTCAGATTGGACAACATCGTTCTTTCAGCTAGTCGAGATGCTGTTATGGTTGATTTTGAGCAGCGTGGGGTCTGGTGTGAGTTCGCCGCTCCTGAAGTCAATGCTCTGGAGTACGTAAGGCTTCTTGCTATCGATGAAGAAATACCCGCAGAAGTCAGCGAAAAGTATTTGAAACTCTTGACGGAGATGCTTCCGGATTGGGAGGCGATGGGTGAAAGCGAGGAGTATAAGTGGCCATGCAAAGGCTACAATGTCCCATGGGCATGTCTCACACCAAAAGAGCAGGAGGCATGCGAGGTGTATATGCTTGGTCGTGTATTGTGGTGCATCTTTGAAGGGAATAGCGCTCCCCAAAGAGCCGCAGTCTGGCTTTCATATCGATGGGAACCTCTTGTCGAATTTCCAGGATACACGAAGACTCCTGGAGCCATGCAGAAATTAATCGATCGTTGCACACGTGGAAGGCAGAATGGCCTTAGTAGGCTGATTGTGAGGGAGAGGAACCAGCTCGTGCTCCGCGAGCTCGAGAAAACAGGGCTCTCCACTCCCGATGCGGTGCAGCGGACGGCCAAGGAGTGGTGGTCGAGAGAAATCGATGCATCGGAGACGTGGCTCAGGCGAAGGATCGAAGGTATGAAGAGGGGTGATTGGAAGGAGAACTACTACGACCGGCCTAGTTTGAAGGATGTTCTTGCGGAACTTGAAGCCTTTCGCGATGAAAGGGGATTCAAGTTCTGACTTGGGCCGGTGACAATCGGACAGTCCGGATATGTCTCACTCACCACTCAAAGGCATAGCAAACAGCAAGCGAGATGTTCAATAAGAAGCAACAGAGTTTGATACACTAAATTCACTTTCATAGGTATGGCCTAGTTCGTTTTTTATTATATGAGCCTCGATATTCGGTATTCAGCTTGTAAAGCTATTCATATCAATAAATGATGCTTATTTCCAATGCACTTTGTCACCAGTCGCCCAAGTCTCCGTGCCTTATCTGGTTCTCCTTGTCTTGCGGCGGCCCGTTTGCCCCTGAACGGACCTCTTCAAGCCAGATCCTGTACTCGATGTTCTCAGTCTTGCCAGCATTGCCCGAAATCGCTGTACATAGCCAGCTGGCACCCCGTAAATCTCAATCTTGCCGAGAAGTTCCTCGAGGTGATGTAGGAATTGGCTCGCAGCTTCGGGGATCAGATTAAGGACGTTAAGAATGAAGTCTTGATCTCGGTCGCCAATTAGCCGCAGGTAGAGGTTTCGGTCGATGCGTGGTGCATCTATTGGACCATAGTCTTTATTGCGAGATACCACCAAATCCAGAATGTGCACAAGGCTACGGGCTGCTGATAGAGCTTCTCTTGCTGAAATAGGGCTTTCGCGGGTATAGATATCGTGGCGCATCCGACGAACGCAACCTAGAATATGTGAAGCTGCCCATGTAACATCTCGGGGGGGTTCAGGGTCTGAAGCCTGGCCTGGGGTGTCGAGATCTCGAACAACGTGGTTAATACGCTGAGTAAGTTTGTAGAATACGTCATTTATAGGATCTTGTGGGCGAGCTAGAGAGCGGAAATAGTGAAAGAAGTGATGGTTATCTTGAAGCATACGAGATATGGTTTGTTCCAGGTCGTTTCGGCTGATGATCTTCCTGTTATGAGAAACATTTTCAAAGATATCTGGTCGGAAGTCCCCTGGGTCCATGTTATAGACAGAAGAAAGCATTTCTCGAGCTTCCTGGACGCGAAAAGCGTCAGGTTCGTTGTCGTACTCCGAGTCCGGCGTGACGAGATGGCAGTGAAGTCCCTCCGCCAGTACATCGAGACGAAAAGTAGATATATTTTGGAAAACGTCGCCCATCTCCTCAGCGTAGCCCGCTGGGTTCATTCTGAGAGGCTTGCTGAGATCAGTTTCGTAAAGAGTTTGTTTGACGATCTGATCTAATAGCCAGATGAGGTGCTGGCAAGGCTGCCCGTCGTCTCGGCATGAGCAGCTGAGGTTGGAAGTGCCGTCTTGTGGCGCGCGGATTCGCACAGAGCGCGTGACAAGCTCTGTCATTTGGAACGCATATGTATCGTCTATGTGACGGCACTTTTCGAGGGCGATCTTTGGGGGCTCTTTGAAGGTATCGCGGACGATAGACTGTGTCTCTTCAGGGAGGTGGTCGATGAGATATGTGAGTTTGGTTGGGGATCGGATAGCAGAGGGTTCATCATCATCGTCGTCGAATTCTGAACTGTAATCTACAGAGCTAGAACTGTCTGAGCTTGCATCAGAGTCAGAAGATGATTCATCGTGGCGAGATTGCTCGGTTTTCCGGCCTAGGGATTGAGCCCTGGCGCGAGAGCTGGTTTCTGGAGACATGCTCTCGAGAGATAGTCGACTTAAACGAGATGAAGGAGGACACATCGGCTTAGAAAAAGGTACAGTGCCGTGATAATGTTTATGAGAATACAGAGTGGTTATTATATGGCTTTATATCGCATGTCGAGCCAACAAGGCTGCTGCTGGCAGCGACTTATATCGAGAGACCCCAGTTGCGGCCATTGGTGGTTGGTTGTAAGCCTCATGGCCGGGCTCAAGGACACATGAGGGGCCCAAGGCATCATTACCAATATAGAACAGAAATTTTAGCCCTGAGACTGGATACAATAAGTGTAGACCACTGTTTAAAGCTCGCAATAGGTAGAGAGCTAGAGGCTCCAGCTGTGGCTATGGAGTCCCGGTGGTGCGTTCCATGGCAATGGGTGCAGATAGTGAGATAGTCTACCCACTCATGATCGAAGGAATGACTCCTTCGGTAGATGAGTGAAGTTCAGGCAGCTGTTGTTGGTAGCTTTGTTGGTCGATGATTGGTTTATGTAGGCTTGGGTATACTTGAATTCTTGACTCAAGTAGATTAAAACGTGCACATGAGGTTGCTATTCATCGAATCAACAGGCATATATCGCATATGACTCAACACTCAACACTGTCAACTCGATAAATCAATTTAAAAGTAATGGCATTCAATACGACCTCAAACTGATACTCTACGTCGAGATCGACGTTGGTTTACTTTATTCAAAGCCTCCCACACTCAGCCACAAGCCCACTGCCTGGCGGCTAAAGAACCACTCACAGCTCTCCACGGCTGATATCGCGACCTCATCGGCGGCCGGCCCAGCTGGTGAATCGGTAGACTTGCAACTTATCCGCAGTTCAGGCCAAGCCCGATGCGACCGGAGAAGCCTATTGTATGCGAAGCCAATCTTCTGTCAGGCAAGGCATTCTTCAATTGACAGCCCGAGAGCTGGCAGACAGCTTGTCCACCACTTGCTGAGCAGATTGCTAGCCAGCTGAGTGACCAATGGGACACAGTATGTTTCTATCTAACACGGATTCTTAAGGCCCTTTATTTTTGTGCATATCGTTTCTGTGGTGTGGTGTGAGATGACATCCATGTTTTCTCATACTCTTCCCGAAAACCCTCACTTATCACAAGAACATATTTGCAAATGACACAGCGACCGGAAATGACCTGAAAGTTAGAGTGAAATCATTGCAAGCTTGGTCATTACCAGAGACGTCCATCTTCTCGAGCGGTGATTAACTGGCATCTTGATAAATCCCCTTGCTCGACCTACAGTTCCAGATTTACTATAAACCAACCGTTGGGTTTTAGGTCTGAAGAAAGCTGAACCTCATAAGAGCGGTCCATGGTCCCTTTCGGTACGGGCTAACTATGGCAAGGCGTAAGTACAATTGTGAACTATAGCTTGTCAAGGTAGATCGTCTACCATGGATCACTCTCAGCGAGCAAAGTCCAGGCAGAGAGTTATGTTTCATCTCTTGAGCCAGTTCGCATGTCACAGACCTGGCAAGATTCCTCACAGGGCCCAGTCCTTGTGCAGGAAACCTTCAATCTTGAAGGATGCCCTAAGCCAAGACGCTTTGAGGAGGAGTGATTCTCTCATTATCAAAACAAGCTGACTTCAATCTAGTTTATTGGTGTTTATCCGTTTCTTTCCCCATTGCTGATCTCAAATTTCATAAAAATGCGCGACGTGAAACTCCCAGCGGGAGAGGTGGAGAGTCGAGGCCATTTCTACGTCACACATATGTATGGTCGCGAGTCCATCAGGCAGATCATAACTGTGGACGAGGGGGGTATTGGCTTCTCATGGCCAAGGCTTCCAAGTCGAATAAAAATAAAAGGAACAAAGAGACGCGAAATGCAACAAAAGCTATCCACAGGCAACAACATCATCAAGGCCTTTCCTATCCCAGGCCATGCTTAAAAGAGCAGTTTGTGACTGGTCGTATCGCCACTTGCTGAATCAACCTTGAAATTTCCCCAGTGCACCTAATTCCCAGAACCGTAAAGGAGAGGTGTTTGCGTGTCAAGCGAAGTCCGAACCAATAGTAAAACCACCTCAGAGGTGATGCGTATTTGGGCTCATGTCATAGAGAGCCCTCCAAAAAAGCGATTAAGATGCATCATGCACAGGTTAGTGCAGGTCGAAGTCCGTCATCGAAACGGACGACTCGGGAGGATGCGCGGCTCTTGGCGGTTGCTTTGGTTGGGGTCCTGCCTTTTCGGAGGATCGTCTTCGGATCCGGCGAAGGAGATTTGGGAGAAGACGAAGACCGGCCTGCAGACGAGGATTTTGAGTTCCTAGGCAGGCTATCCGCAGACCGGTCGGATTGTCAATCGATGCCATGCTGTTGCTTGAGCTGAGCTAAAGATTCCCGGCGGGCTTCGAGGTCCTCTTTTGACTTGGCCATCTTGTCGGGCTGGTGGTATAGAACTGTGAGTTCGGTCAGTATTCAATTGCCCCTGTACATACACGCCCAACGTAGTCATCGAAAAATGAACCATTGAGACGCAAGGGTGACGAGGCGGACGCACCAACGAGGTATCGGTTTTGGAAATTGAAGCCGTTGAGCTTGTCGCAGGCTTGCTTGGCGTCGGCTACGTCTTCATAGACAACGAAGGCAGTACCCTTGGTGTTGTTGGCGATACCCTGTCGAACCTGGCTACAATGGGCTGTCAGTATGAAATCGCAAAGCGCATATCGTCCCGGAGTGACAAGAAAGTTGTCTTCAAAGACGATAGTCGCGTGTCGAGTAACAGGGTCTGTGCATACCGAATCGGGCCAAATTTTCCGAAAAGGTCGAACAACTCTTCCGGAGTGACGTTGTAACTATAAGTCGATATCGATTAGTCGCCATTCGGGCAGGAGGTTATCATCGCGGTTCCTATCATACCTCAAGTTCTTTACGAACAGAGCTCTAGAAATCAGTTAGCAAATGTCGGACAATGTATGTAGGTACGTATCGCAGAGGTCGATCGAGGTCGAGAATGCGATGTGATGTGATGAATCTGGCGCAAGAATTCGAACGATGGTTTTTGTTTCTGTGCCAGACGCAACAGGCGGGAGCAGCGACTTACCGATTGACTTCTGGGGCTAATTTACCGCCGCGACTACTCATCTCTTGGATGATGGTATGATGGTGATGATACAGGTTCTATGGGAACGGAGAGGGCGCGGTGCTTTAACGGGACGAGAAGAAGGGATTTGAGCGGAGCGGAGAATGGGAGGACGGGCGACGGAAGGCAAGATCCATGCACGTGACCTACTAATCGGGCGACAGCACCTACGGGCGAAGCGGCTTTTGACGAATCACGAACGTTTAGCGTGAGCAACCTCGTCACTTGATGCTAAGGAACTCTAAAGGTGAGGAGAGAGATATGATAATGGGAAGAAGGCATATGGCATATCTCAGTTGCTCCTGTCAAACAACTGCCTTACTTATTATGTTTTCCTTTCTCACCTTCTCACAACTGTCTGTCCATGCAAATTGCTCCGACATTCGTCACGCGACCCTACCAGATGTCATTATCAAGTCACCGCATCTATCCATACTCACTCAAGTCAGGCTAGATGAGTGACCTGTCGCTACTTGAGGCTTACCGAGACAGCGCTGTGGCCATGCGACCAAGGCAGATAAGGGCCAGGTACCGTGCAAGTGCACCGCGACATGGAGTTGCGTACCCGCCGATAGAGAATTGGGCGGCACTTCTAAGCCGAGGTGCAGGTAAATGGGCCCTGGAATGACTGGCTACTAGCGCCTTTGCGTGCTTAGGTAGGTATCACTGCAGCTGTGAGTAGCCCGGTCACCTGGACACGTGGAGGACTTGTTTTCAGGGATCCTTGATCAATCAACAACCAACCTCAGTCGATTATTAAGTCGGTCCAGGTTAGCTCTCAGTTCAAAGACGACCACAACGTGTTCGCAAGCCGAATCAAAAGCTTGATTTACTAATTGAGGGAGGGCAACTTTGTTCAGCTCATCAGTATTTTATACTGTCGTATGTACTCAGTTTATCGTCCATCAGAGAAAATATTTATTATCTAAATCTCGGTTGCTCAAACACAAGAAAGAAATGACTATTACCGTGGGGCCTTTAATGATTCTCCACTGGTAAATGTGGTTTACTTCCTCGCCATTGGTCAGCATTGCTCGATAGAGCATATGATGTCAAAGGACTCATGGTGACAAAAGACGAACGAGTACGCGAGAGTTCGAAAGCAACAGCAGCCCTCAGGCAGCCCGCGACTATGCTGTACGGAAGGGAAGAGACATCTATCTTACTGCGGAGACGGATCAACCTCATTCATTCACCTGAGGTGCGTAGTACTGGCTCAGTTTACTTCATCACCAACATAATTCAGCCCAGCCAGCCTCATTTACTTCATTTCATTCACCCAGTCTCACTTCACTTCACCTCCCATCCGCTCTCTCTCACAAGATAAGTTATTGAACAAAACATACTAAATGTATTATTCGGGGGTTGAGCTAGTTTTTTAACCCTAGAAATCAGCTCTGATCTAAGTAAGGCTCAGTTCATGCCTTCTCACAGGCTGCTCCAACACATTTCTATCTTGCACCAAAGAGTTGATCGACATGAATGGCTCCACAACGCCTCGTTTCGGTTATGATGTCCTCTCCGTATTCGACGTTCCTTCAAACGCCCGAGACTTCCTCGCCGACGTCATCGAGTCCCACCAAGCACCAGAAGAGACCGAAGAGCTTTTCCAAGAGAGCCTGTTAGCACGCGCTGCAGACTGGCATTATCTGATCGAATGTGCCAAGTCCATGCGAAGAGCTCGCCCAGAAGATAGAAACAGCTTACAAGCGCAAGACGTCCTTGCCGATGTATGGTATACTCTGAGCGGGCATGATCCTCCACCCGGCGAGGAGCCATGGGAATTAACCGACAGGCTTATTGCTCGGGCTAAACAGCTCGAGGTTGACCCCGAAAACCGACCACCACATATCACCGAGCAAGTCGAAAATCACCGACAACAGTGGCTTGGATCAAAGGATTTCCCAAAGACAACGACATGTCTCACAACATCCCCTTATTGGTCGGACCAGCCTCATGGGAGGCGCCCAGAAGGAAGTAAAAATCTTGCGAGATGGAAAGATCGAGCATGCCTCCCTCTAGCTTCTTCACAAGCACGCATCTCTGCAATACTACATTCATCACAAACGCCCGACAATGAGACTCATCAAACTCTGAGTGTTGATAAGTGTGCTGGTGGGCAGGGTTCCCCACAAGGAGGCGCTCTGTGTGACATGACCGACATTGTCAAGCCTCAAAGTTCAATTTCGCCATACTTTGCGGCCACTTCAGCATCGGATGAGGCTGGCCAAGTCATTGCACTGGCGCGAAAGCGACCACCGCGGGGAACTGTTCCTTCAGTACCCTTTGCGCCTCTCACATCGCAGGAGTTTGGCCTTGTCCAAGAAAAGTTTGCCCGCGAACCATTCTGGCTCCTCATTGTAGTGACGTTCCTGATTCGGACTAAGGGCACGCAAGCAATACCTACATTTTATAAGGTAAAAGAGCTATTTCCCACGCCAACGCACATTGCAAGCGAAGAAAACACCGAATCGCTCGTCGAGATGATACGCCATCTTGGCCTGGCGGAGCACCGTGTAAGTTTGATGAAGAAGTATGCCCGGGGCTTCTTGGATCAGCCTCCAGTTGCTGGCATCTATCACAAGGTGAAGAAGTACGACCACAGAGACATCAACCCACTGAGTCTGTATCAACATGAAGGAAGTAGTGCACTGTTGGTGGACAAGGACTCATGTGGGCAGGATCCTTTAGAGGCCTGGGAGATTGGACACCTTACACAAGGCAAGTATGCTCTAGACAGCTGGCGCATCTTCTGTCGGGATGAGCTACTTGGACGAGCGACGGGCTGGAACGGCGAGGACAGAGACCCTAAGCTTCAGCCTGAATGGATGAGGGTTCGTCCAGATGATAAAGAACTAAGGGCATATTTGAGATGGATGTGGATGAAAGAGGGCTGGGAATGGGACCCAGACACAGGTGAGCGTACAGTTCTGTGCGAAGAGTTACGAAATGCTGTCAATGAAGGAAGAGTTGTGTATGATGAGAAGGGTGGGCTGAAGATTCAAAGTCTGGCCTATTCAGAAAATGCTTTTATGTTAGGAGAGGAGGAGTTGATGGCTGAGAGCTAAATAAAAGTCATTGTCTACTGACCAACCTTGGCCTGCTGCGTTGGGAACTCACTCGTATGAGTATATACTTAAATTAGGTAGTTGTTGAGTAAACACCAAAGTAAAGGCCAAACAAATTTAAAGACGAAAAGTTCATTCACCTACCAAAGACCGGATTCAGGTATTTCCTACCTACTAACTAGGAGCTGTCGAGTCTGTTCGTTTGGTCTACGGAGTACCGTGGTGCAATATCGTGATACGCCACTGAGGTACTGGTAGCATCGATTTGGGGGATGTTTCCATTCTTGGACCATTTAGCTCCCGGCTCTAACCAAAGTGGTGATGGGGAGTGGCTGGGTCCCTTGCTAAGCCTAGCCTAGGTCCCTAAGGTAAGGCAAGGCACTGTCTAGCTGCCCTTCCTGACCTGTACCTTACGAGAGAGGAAGACGAGGGAGGGGAGGTCCGAGAGCACCTGCAGAGTTAGGTAGTCGGTACCTTTGATTTCCCCTCTGTTCGGCAGTAGCTCCAAGTCATGCAAGGTCTCTCAGTCGAAGCACAAATAGAATGGAAGGGAGGGGAGCTTAAAAGTGGGACGACAATAGGTTCCATCACGGGATCTCTAAAGGACACCGTTGTACAATCAGACCCGACCCTAATCTAAGCCAATCCGATACTACATTACATATTCTCTATTCGACTCGACTCGTCTGAGCTGAGGTCATCGCCTGCAATTGATTCACAAAGGACAGCTCGCCTCGTCTCGTTACTGTTGTCTTGCCTCTCCTTGCCCTATTTCTCACTCTTTTTTTACTTTACGTACCTAAACTTTGTTTGTTGAGCTTCTCAAACAAACTCCCCCAATTGGAATTCATCTGCTATTGTCTCTGGTCGAATCCAAACGCCCTCAATCTTATCCCACCAGGCTTCACCAGCTGCTCCAAGTCTCCTTCTCTTCTGCTTCACGACGACCACCCACTTCCACTCCTGGGAAGCATCGCCCTGTTTCGTCTCGCCCGTCAGCAGGTCTGCACGTGAAACAAAGCTTCCACCCGACACGAACCTCGACACAAAGCAATGTCCCAGCGATTCAACTCAGGTTACGGCCTCGGTGGCCCCGCGCCCTACGGCGGCTCCCAGGCTGCTGATTCTCAGCAGGGTGAGGGCTTTCTTGAGCAGATTCGTCCCTATACTAGCAAGATTGAGGATGCGCTCGACACAATCAGCGAGCCGATCAAGCCGTGAGTCGAGCGACGTCCTTTGTAAAATGCCTTTGGAGCTCCGAGAGCTGACCATTTGCCCTCTTTGACAGCTACCTTCCTGCCATTGGCCGTTTCCTAATCGTCGTCACTTTCTTCGAAGATGCCCTTCGCATTGTCACCCAATGGTCCGATCAGCTGCTTTACCTGAAGGACTATCGTCATAGTAAGATGCGCATTGCGTTTCTGACCCCAAAGGACACCGTTGGCAGTACTGACACATGACAGTTCCCTCCGGTATCACTCACCTCTTCCTGCTCGTCAACATTATCGCCATGTTTTCTTGCTCTACTCTTGTCATCATCCGAAAGCATTCCGACTATGCCGTCGCCGGTCTCATGGGCGTTGTTGTCACACAGGCTCTAGGCTATGGTCTCATTTTCGATCTCAACTTCTTCCTCCGAAACCTTTCTGTCATTGGTGGCCTTGTCATGGTCCTGTCCGACTCTTGGGTTCGCAAGACGCAGGTCTTTGCAGGTCTTCCCCAGATCGATGAGAAGGACCGCAAAATGTACTTCCAGCTTGCTGGTCGCGTTCTGCTCATCTTCCTCTTCATCGGATTTGTCTTCAGTGGAGAGTGGTCCCTCTGGCGTGTCATTGTCTCCTCGCTCGGAGGAATTTCCTGCGTCATGGTCGTTGTTGGCTTCAAAGCCAAGTACAGTGCCACTCTTCTTGTTGTCATCCTGAGCATTTTCAACCTCTTGGTCAACAACTTTTGGACAGTGAGTAACATGCGGGGTGTGCCGATTGTATATAGAATGCTAATAAGTGCTATAGCTCCACGAATACCACCCCCACAAGGACTTTGCCAAGTACGACTTTTTCCAGATTCTATCTATCGTTGGTGGTCTCCTGCTTCTCGTCAACAGCGGCCCTGGCCAGTTCAGCATCGACGAGAAGAAGAAGGTCTACTAAGTTCGGGACCAGAACCAGTACAGCAAGCTACGTCCAGTACAGGGGGCGCCAAGGTATCCGGCGTTGGCAGGGCATTTCCTATTTACTATCCCGAGAAGGAAATTGATGAAGAAAAAGGTGCCATCATGTGCATGATGGCCGAGCGCGTGTTTTGGTGATAGTGGAGTGGCACCAGTTTTGGCAAGATATATGGAGATTATAAATCTGCCGTTACAGCATATCAGACGAAATGAATACATGGATGATCTCTACGTTGGCTGATGTTCATATCACAGATAGGTTGGAATGACTGGCGTCTAAACTTGTTTTGCTTGACCGGTTGTCGTGGATTGGAGACAGCCTTGGGGAACAATTATCCCAGGTGATTGCCGAACAGTGGGATTTGTTTGTATCTCCTTATATAAATATCAACATTGAATGGAAACGAAATCAATGTCTGTTTGAACAAATGTTGGATTGCATTTGATCATTGGTGTGATATTAAAACAGGGAACGAAGTCTCAAACTGAAAGGAAAGGAGAGGTATGATAGTCATGATATATGTTTGCTTTTATTATAACCTACTGTGCTTTTTCTCTCCTGCTATAATCCTCCATTTTGCCAGTCTCTCTGCAACCCAGAGTTGCTTACCTACTGATATGTCCCGATGACCCATTCACACACACCCCTTCACGAGGCCGCGGAAACGGCATCACAGATGATGGCAGGGCAAAAAGACATACAACAGCGGGAATTCGCTGGTCGTCACCGACCCAACTACTAATCCGCCCCTTATTAGTTTATCTATGGGAGATCAGACGGGATCCCGAGTTCTCTAGTAGGTATGGTCGTATGTAAAAGCGATGTGTTGAAGATTTGCCTATGGAGAGCGACGAGAATCATCAGGCCTATCTAAGTAGGTAGTTGCTGGGTAAATAGAGCCTTCGTGGTCCTCCTTCAAAATAGACTGAATACCTGAGTTAGGTCTGTACAGCTCAGGGTCGAGAGCTGCCTTTCTATCACATCTCTATTCTTGAACTTAAAGTCGTGATAACCTCAACAAGCTATAAAGCTCGCAATGCTTTGCCTCACGAACAATGACAACTGGGGCCCATCAATCCTGTCAGACCTATACATGTCATAGATTATATATAACTGCTACATATATATAAGTACTGGCTTTACCTTTACGAAGGTCTTTTAGCATTTTTGTTTTACTCTACACAACTCATCCACAGGATGCTTCAACCCTTCCTGACTTGGTACGATAGATATGTGAGATTATCAGCTCAATTGACGGAGTGTAGCGCCGGCTAGTCATCGGCATGTCCACCACAGTCTCTTCCTCTTCGTGGATGTCAAATTACGATCACGTAGCATGTCAACATGTCTCGCTTGGAATGTGAAATAAACGAAATAAAAAGAGATTTATACAATTACTTTTCGCCAAGTTGCCTCTTCCTCATTAATAACTCGTTCATCATGGAACACACTATGCTAACTGCTTGACGATCATCAGTCCGTCACATACAAGACCATGCCATAGGTAAGAGGTTCCCCAAGCTTTGGCTTTGTCTAACAAGGATGCGGTGCGGTAACCCAAACCCACAACTTGGGATCTATGGAATAGTCAAGTTTTCTAGAGGACAAGACCCTTGGTCTGCTTCAGCTTCTTGACGTTGATGTTCCTCAACATGGGCACCCAGATGAAGAATAAGGACGCAATACCAACACCGGCAGCAAGCATTCTAACTTGCGCAAAGCCATAGGACTCCTGAATGGCAAGTCGTGCAGGGCTGTTGACCGGGTAAGCCAGCTGATTGACAATGTTTCCAGCAATAAGTGGTGCATTGGCCAGCTCTGACTCCGGGAGGTTCTTCATAAGCTGAGGGATGAAGGTATTCGTCCAGATAGCACCGGAGATGGCTCCTCCAACCGCACCACCAACTCCTCCAGCGACATACAAAGTAGCGAGCGCAGCAGCGACATACTGGTGGGCAACAGCAGCGAGGACAGCAAGCTGCATGACCAAGATGAAGACAGCTCCACCGATAGAGATAAAGATCTCGCACATAATGATGTATCCGACATACTGGTTAGGAGCGCGGAAGTGGATCATGAGACCAAGCGCAAAGATGTAGATGGGTACTGCAAAGTAAAAGGTCCATTTGTAGAAGCCAGTCTTTCGGATGAGGAAGCCGACGATGAAGAGAAGAACGCCTGAGACGACCTGGAAAGTAGAGTTGACGTAGCCAGCTTCAGCAGGGCCGAGGTTGACAACGACCTGCAAGAATGAGGTAAAGAAGTAGTTCCAAGTATAGTAAGAGATCTGGTAGGTAAGATCAATCATGCAAGCGGCAACGACAGACCTATCGAGGAGGAAGCGGCCCTGCAAGAAAGGAACAGGGGCGAGCCAATACTCCCAGACACCAAAGAAGACGAGAGTGCAGAAGCCAACCACGATCATGGCGATGATGTAGCCGGTGGACCAGCCGTCAGGCGCGTGTGCAGCTAGGTTGAAGGGGAGGAGAAAGACGACAAGACCGCCGCCAAAGAGGAAGATGCCAATAACTGGGATTGTCAGTGTGAGCCGCCGCAAGAATTTGATAAAGAGTTACTGACCGTCAAACTCGTTGAAGACCCACCAGATGCTACCAAAGAAACCCCGGCTTCTATGAGTCTTGGTAACTGTTCCCTTCTTGAAAGCCTTGTGAAGATTGACCTTCAAGACAAGGAACAGAGGAATAGTGACGCACGGCAGAACGATGGCGATCCAGCCGAAACCCCATCGCCAGTTCTTGACATCGAGGACAAAGGCAGCGGCAGCCTTGGAACCGGCAAAAGCCGTAATCATGTATGGTGAGGAAGTAAAGGCAAATGCCAAACCTCGGTTCCGGAGATTAGATGCATCGGCAGCGAGGACGCCAACGGCATAAATCATGCCTCCCCATCCGACAGAGTAGAAGACTTGTGCAGCACAGAAGGTGGCGAGGTTCTGAGATACAGCCATGAGGATAAGACCAAGAGTTGCAAAGCCACTCATGAGCAAGAACCCCTCAGCGCGTCCCCAGACGTCGATGGCCTTGGCCATGGGGATATAGCAGGCTGCAGTCATGGCGTCTGATACGATGGGGATGGTGGTCATGAGGGAATGGGCCTGCCACTCGCTGGTAACATAAGGCACCAAGACGAGGTAGAAGGAACCACGGAACCCGCTTATAAGGAAGAGTGTCCAGATGCTGTTGAAGCTTGGTTAGAGATATACCAAGAGTCGGTTTCGGGAGTATAACTTACAGACACAAAAGGGCAGCCAGAGATCCCTTACCCCAAGTGAGGGTAATGGCCTGGATCTCCTTGACTCCAGTCTGGACATCTTCACTGGGCACATCAGAGTCGTTGCCCTTATCGTCAGGAGGGAGAGCACCGGCAGTGGCCTCCTTGTCCTGGTCAGGACTAGTCTCGGCGATGATCTCGGGAGTCTCTTCGATCTCCTTCTCGTGGGGAGCCAGAGTATGTGCGACAGGAGTATTATCCTCGCGAGTGAGGCCCTCGCGGATCTTTGCTAGGGCTGACATTGTTGCGGTTCAGCTCAGCACTAATTGATAGTGCAGTGAAATCGCGATCGAGGCTGCAACACACTGGAACTGTGATGTAGAGAGTGAGGATAAGAGTGGGAGCTATTGCATTCTTTATGTAGTGCAATGTAACACTGACATGGGCATATGCAAAGGACCAGAGTCGGGCGATTGTCAGTTGTCTACTTATTCCCATGTGCTGGTTCTGCACCGGAACCCTCTCTCCCCACGCGGTGCATTTCCCCTGCAACAGTCCATTGTAGCTTGCCTCGGAGACGAGAGAGGCTTTAGGCCAAGGAACTATCAAAAATATCGGGCTCTGGGCTGAAGGGATGCTCTCAGTTGGCCTTTTCCCCAATAGGACGGGGGCCGCAGCTGGTCAACAGACGGGATCAGATTACAAGTGGCAAAGGAGTGGGGGAAGTGACCCGAGATCGGAACATGGATGATGTGAAAATTTTTATCTAATCTGATTGATGGATAAGATCCAATCGTCAACAGCTTCATCTTTTCAAAGGGGGGCAAAGGGAGTGTCGTGTCGTGTCGTGTCGTGTTAGTGGCATGGCAGTCTTGGAATTAAGTCGACACACGGATACAGAATAAGAACCAACAGCACCACAACGCTAAAATAACTGAACGGACCAATAACATAATGCTAGACCCAAAAATGACGGGAGACTGAATAATTTCTACGATGCCGAAAAAGGCTGCCCATGGACCCTGGCCATATCAAGTGGCTTGGCATAAGCTTGGGATCGTCTGAGCCCACTGCAACTATCTAACTACCTAGCTACTTAGCAAAGGACACATGGAAAATCCCTACGCTATGTGGATGGATCCCTATCGACTCGGGACATACAGTAGCCAACTTACACTTCAGGTTCGTCGTGCTATTTTGTGCCCTGGAGGTAGTTTATGAATCGAGCTCCCATCTTCAGACAACACGACGTTGTTTAATACAATGACCGATTGGCTGGTCTACCTCGCCAGAAACTAATAGGGTGTCTGTGAGCAACCTTGCAGGAATACCATCTCGTGCATATTATATGACCAGGTCCAATAACAAGAGTTGAATGGCCCCCCACGGAATGAAACCTAGCTAGTGTGTTTTCGGTCTTGAATTTCTTCCTTTGAAGCGATTAATCCCGAATGACTGACAATATGTACCAACTAGCTAGACTACCTAGTTACACGCTGGCTCTCGGTTCACCGGTTTACCAGGGACCTACGGTGCCAAGCCATAGTTCAACCGAGCGATAATCCAAGACTCCCGTCTTCTTAGATCAATCCCTTGTACAGAGCAACTCTTGTTCCATTCCATGAAGCGGAGTTTGCCGAATGTTCCTTTTTAGACAGGCCGCGTGGCCAAGACCAAGACCAAGACCAAGACCAAGACCAAGAACGATGCGCGATATAGCCCACATGTTCCATTATCATCCTCACCTCCGGCATTAGATGGAGTTGTTGCCACCACCCGATGCAGGAAGCCAGAGAAGCCCTAGAAGATGGATGGGCAGACCAGAGCCAAAGCGACACCGCTTCTATTCTTCCAAGTCTTTTTTTTTCTTCTTCTCTTTTGTTGTTATAATTCCTCAAATGAGGAGTGAAAAGGAATTCCACCAACACTTATCACGACACAAGGATGCCGTTATTTTGAAATTCATGTCACAATGCATAGAAATGAACAAGGTTTTTAATCAGAAAACGCTCAAGCAGTAATTGGAGATGATGTCTAAAGCTATTACAACGCCATCGACTACACAGCACATGCTTGTTGTGATGACCATTCATCCCTCGTGACTCGATATTCCACCTCACCCTCCTCGATTCCTGGAGGAGGGTTGTCGTACTTGTTGTGGAACGTTCGAACATGCTTGAGTCCAATTTTTGCCATGATAGCTCGGGACCCTTGGTTGACGGCCATGGTCTCACCAAAGACCTCTTCCACGCCGAGGTCCTCGAGACCGTGCTTGACCAGCGCTCGAGAACCCTCCTTGGCGAACCCCTGGCCCCAAAACTTGGGAAGGATTCTTAGGCCGAACTCGACTCGCTTCTTGTTCACCTGGGGCGGATCGTCGTTGCTTTGACTGGGCGCCAACACCCACCAGCCCACAAAATCGTCCCCGGCAAATCCAGCCCAGCATCCAAGGCCAGACCCAAATGATGCTGTCTCGAGGAGCAGCTTGTGCACAATCGTCGACTCATCGGCCGTGAGTGGCTTGCCATACCCGATGTACTTCATGACTTCTGGGTCCGAGTCGAGCTGATAGATATAATCTCCGTGCTCGTGCCCGAGAGGCCGTAGTTCGAGACGGCTGGTGCGAAGTGTTGCTTGGCTCATTGTGTTGTGTGTTGGTCGTGATATATTGGTGGCGGTTCTGGGTAAGAAGCTGATGTGTAAGATGGCACGGGTGATTCTTATTTACAACGAGTTTGTATAGAACGGGGGGCTGCTCTAGATATCTATGTACAGACAAGACCTTTTCTCAAACACCATCGTGCCTCGTCCCCTCTTATATATGCAACACCAAGAGATTCAAGAGCAGGGCAGTGATCCTGTTAAGATGCTGCCTTCTGAAACTTGGACAAGATCAGCATCTTGGCAAGTATTGGCTCTGTGCAGAGAGGAGGTTCCTGGACGCTCTCGTCTGTGTAAAGCGGCAGAGCCCAGCACGCACAGCTCTAACTAACTAACTACCTATCCAGAGTGTCAGATCAACTGCCGTAGACAGCAAGCGTGAGCTACGTTCCTCTCTGGTGGGTTGAGCCGCCAAGATCTTGGTGAAATCCAATGGATCTGATAAGTGGGTGATTTAAGCATAGTATTAAACCTTCGCCACTTTTCTCATACCTAAATGCAACTCTAATCGTTTGCCCAACCATGCATGCATGCTTGTTTCTTTGATTCTAAATCAGGTATCAAACCCGATGAAGCAATTCATGTGAAGGATCTACTACCCAGGATTGGCCCACAGATGACTTCTTTTTTGGACCATGTGCATCCATTCCTCCCACTTCCCGATAATTACCTGCCTGAGAACAAATGGAATCCACCGAGAGAAATCAAGTCATTTGTCGACACCAGCATCTCCTAGCCACACCCAATCTCCGTTCCCGTTCCCGCTGACGATAGAATAAGCATAAAAACGCCCCTCGGAACATTGACATCCAGGCTAGGAATTTTAGTGGCCAAACAGAGGTTTTCTTTACTCCGATAGGAGGGCAGGGGGCCAGTCATTCCGACGCCTCTCCACCATTTCTCCACGGCCTGCGGCTTTATCAAGGATTTCTCACACTAAGTTCGGTTCCTCATCCTTGTCATGATGAAATGGGTCATTTAATTCCATTTGATTCAACTCTCTTTCTTCTCAACTGTTTCTGAACCGTCTCAAAAGGATCTTTCTGAGAACTGCTCTCCCCTGCCCCGGCAGCCAAGACGATGCATTGAGTCGCAAATGCGGTAAAAACAAGTGGCGATCGCTTCCGATGCTCGGCGCTTTACTCCACTTGTTGTCGCTCTCGGACTTGGCGCCGTGTCACATTACATCTTATCATATCAATCACACCATCTTCATCTTATCTGATCACCATTCACATTCTCTTTGGCTGGCTCCATTTTAGCCTACCTAACACGCTTGGCGTGGCGCATCCCACACTCTTCTCCGACTCACTTGGACTCACCAATACCACATACAGTACCTGAACATCCTGGTTTATCTGATCCTCAACCCTGGCTGCATATGTACACGCCTACGTTGACCCGATACAATAGAGTTCTTGGAGGATAAACGTTCTACCTGTCGCCAATGTACCCTCGCATCCACTTCACCGAGACGATCCTACCTCTTCTGAGAGACACACGACCCATCAAGGCTATGCCGTTATGGATTGTGTCAAAGCGCAGAGTGCCATGCAGGGCCATTGTATCCATCAACGCATAGTTACTATGCAGATGCCTAGACTGATGGCGCTTTTATACTCATGTTAAATGATACTTGCATAACAGGGTCTTCTTGGCTCAGGGCTCCTGAATCGGCTTTCTGAATGACTGCTGACGTATTGCATTGGTTGCCAAGATTGCTCTGTTCTCTTCTGTCAAGTACTGTACTTCCTTTGAGCGCAGTGAGGGCCTTTTCGTGGGCTACTAAGGCATCGCTGAACTTTGACGGGCTCTGTTGATGACAGTCTCGTTACTCAATTAGCAGTCAGTCATTGGATATGCTCTTCTAAGAAACCTTTGCTTTACCCTCCTCGATCGACATCGGCATCGACATCGACATCGACATCGACATCGGCAGCCATGTCCGTCAAACTTGATCAGTCGGGCACAGAGAAGCCAAAAAGAAGCTTTCTCTCAGTAGGTCAACACCATCTCCTCCCAGACCACAGATGAATGCTATAAGAAAACGATACTGATACGCCTTCTCAGTCTCTCAAAACCTGTTTCATTTACCTTGAACTCTTGTTCGCAGCAGGTCCGACATGGGTCGATTACTTCCTCATCGCGTTGGGCACTCTCTGCGCCGTTGGAGCTGGTGTTCCCTTCCCTCTTATGGGCGTCCTATTCGGCCAGCTCATCGATAACTTCAACGGAGCCACTTGCGCCGCAGATGGTAGCGGCTCGGGAGCGAGCGATGCAGCATCTGATCCTCTTGACTATGAGAACGCTATTAACGACAAGGTCATAAAGACAGCTTGGATTGGCGCTATTGCACTTGTCCTGATCTATGGTCATCTGACCTGTTGGAACATCATCAGCCAGCGTCTTGCTCAGCGTTTACGGACTCGCTACGTTTCCGCACTTCTGCGCCAACCTCCAGAGTTCTTCGACACTCGCGGGTCATCCGGACAAGTCTCAAGCCGACTCCAAGGCGATATCACAGCTGTGCAGGCCGGTACATCAGAGAAGGTTGGCAACATCATCACAACCATGAGCTTCTTCGTCACTGTCTTTATTATTGCCTTCACAAAACAGCCAAGGCTCGCCAGTATCCTCATTTGTATGCTCCCGGCCTTTCTTCTTTCCGGAATACTAGGGGGAAGATACCTGGGCAAGTTTGTGGTCAAACAGACGGAAGCATCTGCTGCAGCCTCTTCCATTGCTTCCGAGGCTCTGTCGCACGTCGCTGTCGTTCAGGCTTTCGGTGCCGCTCCCCGCCTTGAAGAGAAGTTTGCAGAGCACATGGCCCGTTCTCGCAAGTACGCTATAGCTAAATCTTCCATTGCCGCTATCCAGACCGGTATGCTGTACTTTATCGCGTACTCCGGCAATGCACTAGCTTTCTGGCAAGGTAGTAAAAAGATCGCTAAATCTGTGGCACGCAACGACGGGAGCACGACTGTTGGTGAGATTTATGCCATCGTCTATCTTCTCGTAGACGCTTGCGTCATGCTGGGCGGAATGGCACCTACTCTTCCATTTTTAGGAGCAGCCGTAGGTGCATTCCAGCGGCTCAAGGAAGACATTGATGCCCCTTCATCCATTGACGGAACTTCAAGAGAGGGTGTTGTACTCCCTCCAAGTGCAGCAAAGGCCCTGACATTCCGCAATGTATCCTTCGAGTATGCCTCTCGGCGAGGCCAGCCTGTCCTTGACAACGTCACGCTTGACTTCCCTGCTGGAAAATATACGGCGATTGTTGGGCTTTCGGGGAGCGGCAAAAGTACTATCGCATCACTGATAGCACGTCTGCATGATCCCACCGAGGGCACGGTCGAACTGGAAGGACACGACTTGCGAGAACTCAACGTCAAGTCTCTCCGAAGTTTTATTAGCTTCGTTCAGCAAGAACCCTCGCTTCTCGACAGGTCCATCCTCGAAAACATCGCCCTAGGTCTGGTGAACTCTCCAAAGGAGTCCCACCAACCCCTCAAATCGTTGCTCAAGGTCCCCGAGCTTGCGAAGATGGCCGCCAAGGGCAAGAACGCACTAGATTCATCTGCATCTCTCGGGCCCGAGTTCGTCGAAATTGCCAATTTGATCCGTCACGCCGCCGAGCAGGCCGATGCGGCCAGCTTCATTGAACGTCTTGAATTAGGCTACGGTACGACTGCTGGGCCCAAGGGGTCGCTTGTGAGTGGTGGTCAGAGACAACGCATTGCACTTGCTCGGGCTTTGATCCGGGATCCTGAAATCCTTGTCCTGGACGAAGCAACATCAGCTCTCGATTCTGCGAGTGAGAAGAGGATCCAGCTCGCTGTCGAGAGGGCTGCTGCTGAGAAAAGAACCATCATCTCGATTGCGCATCGTTTATCCACTGTACGTAATGCCGACAATATTGTCGTCATGAAGGCTGGCCGAGTCGTTGAGCAAGGAACTTATGATGATCTTATGGCTAAAGAGGATGGTGAATTTGCGCACATGGCAAAACTGCAGACAGTCGGCAATAAGAGTGACACAGGATCTGTGGACGGCGTGTCTATTGGCGCTTCAACTCTCCGAAACGACACGCAGCTGAACGAAAAGACCGAGGTCTATGAGGCGAAGCAGTCACTGGATTCCCAGATACTGGGCCGGGAGAAGAAGGAGACCAAGAAGAAAGAAGAAATAGCATCAGATGATCATGAGCTGGACGATGTGAAGCCTTTCAGCTCTGTCATAAAGGGTCTTGTCTGGTTGATTCGACCATCCCTGGGCTGGTTCACACTCGCCATGATCGCTGCTGTCTTCGTTGGGGCTACCTTTTCTGGTTCCGGTATCATATTTGGCTTCACTGTCGGAGCCCTCAACCCTTGTGCAAATACCCTTGACCACATAAGATCCATGGGCAACTTGTTTGCAGGCTTGTTCTTCATGCTAGCGGGTGTGGAGCTTATAGCCAACTTTCTTGCTTGGCTGGGCTTCGGCATTGTCGCTGAAAGGCTTCTCTACAACCTGCAGGTTCTGTCGTTCCGATCCTTGCTGGAGCAGGGCATCCACTGGCATCAGTCTGAAGGACGAACACCAACCAGCCTCCTTGGTATCATTACCAAAGATAGCATGTCTGTAGGCGCCTTTAGTGGTTCAACTTTCGGTACCGTGTTTGCCATCCTCGTCAATGTTCTCATCGCCGTCATTATCTCCCATATCTTTGCTTGGAAGATTGCCTTGGTGTGTCTTGTGACGCTTCCAATATTGCTTGGCTCAGGCTTCATGCAGCTGCGCATGCTGGCGCGTTATGAAGAGCGACATCGCGAGGCCTTCTCTACTGCCACAGCACTTGCAACTGAGGCTATTCAGTCTATCCGCACAGTGGCCGTCCTTTCCCTTGAAAATGAGTATATGGAAGGTTTCTCCCGATTGTTGAAGTCTCCAAGGGAGCAGGTTGTGCGCGCCTCGGTCACAACTAACATCTGGCTGGCCATCTCATACACAACCGGTACCTTTATCAACGCTCTCGCGTATTGGTGGGGCTCACAGCTCATCATGAAAGGAGAGTATACTCAGAAGGACTTCCTTATCATATTGGTCGCCATGTTGACGAGCGCTCAGCTTTGGAGTGGCATGTTCTCGCTTGCTCCGGAATTCTCTCGTGCTCGTCTGGCCCTGTCTCGCGTCATGACAGTCGTCAACATGGGAAGCAGCACACACACAGGAAAACCTGGACAGGATCCTTCCAAGGTTGGGGGCGATATCGAAGCATCTGGTGGAGAAAAGTCGCTCGGCCCAGCGGACAACCATCGTCGTGGAGGTGCAAAGGTGACGTTCAAGGGCGTTTCCTTTGCTTATCCTAGCCGACCCGATGCCACTATACTCGACAATGTCTCCTTCGTGCTCCCACCCAACCAGTTTTGTGGTCTTGTTGGTCCTTCAGGAGCGGGCAAATCGACCATCATGAACCTGGTCCAGCGTTTATACGAACCGACATCTGGCAGCGTGCTCATCGATGATAATGACATCAGCAAGCTTCCCGCGTCATTTCGAGATACGATTGCCCTAGTACCTCAGGACCCTGCTCTCTTTGATGGTAGTGTGCGTTTCAATGTTGGCTTGGGAGCACCTCCCGGTCATGAAGCCACAGATGATGAAATCAAGGAAGCTTGCCGTTCAGCGAATATACATGATGTTATTGAGGCCCTTCCTGATGGCTACGATACTGAATGCGGGCCCTCAGCTTCTCGTTTATCAGGCGGTCAAAGACAGCGCCTCGCAATCGCCCGTGCTCTTGTTCGTCGTCCCAGGCTACTGCTCCTAGATGAGAGTACCAGTGCTCTTGACGCCGCCAGCGAAGCAGCTCTTCAAGAGGGTCTCGAGAGAGCATCAAGGGGCACGACAGTATTGGCTATCACTCATCGACTGCATACTGTACAGAAAGCTGACATCATTTTCATCGTTGAAAATGGACAAATTATTGACAGTGGGCGGCATTCTCAACTGATGGAGCGGAGGGAAAGCTACAGACTGAATGCCATGCAGCAGATGTTGCAATGAAGGGTCAGTCAATGAAAAGTCATGATGTGACTTGGCATGTATAAAATATATTTGACAAGTTGTGTATATACTTTATCAGAGTAATTAATTATTTTGTTGATAGGTTTAGTTGTAAGTGTGTAACTACCAAGCAGCGTATTTTGTTCATGGTTGGGTTGAATCCACTTCAACTCGAAACATCCATCCAATGCGACCGACCATTGGGCGTTTGCCGCTCGAATCGCGATAGACCTCTGATGACCTTACATTCTAGGGCCGATTAAGCGCCAATCACTAATCTTAGTATCTAATTCAGCTCTAGCTGGTACTCGCCTGGAGCTCACAAATTACATATCATAATCAGTATATGCATATAATCAATCACCTCATGGGAAAGCCTTTAATGTCTCACAGGCCTTATCCCGCCCGTCACTTCTTACCTTGACCCCACACTCCAATGCAATGGCTGAAGCCGTGGGAACTGCCCTCGCTGTAGTAGGCGTTCTCGGCCAACTCTTCGACGGCTGCGTCAGAGCCTACAGCCTCTTCACCACAGCAGCCAACCTTGACACAGATAGCCAAAGACTTCTGTGTAAAGTACGCATTGAGGAGATGCGCCTGGTCGTCTGGGGCCGGGACTGGGGTGTTGCCGAGGGAAGACTTGAAGCTCATCTTGAGAGCACAAGGAATCCCCAGCTGAGGAGTTTGGCACTTCAAATCCTCGAGGAGTTGCATAGCGCAGTCACAGACTTCAAGAAACTGAAGAACAGATACGGGCTAGTTGACGAGGGGAGAGCCAGCTTGGAAGTCACTGGATCGAAGCCAAGAAAGTCGCCTTCACCTTCAAGAAAGAGATCAAAAGATGATGAGAGTCGCGACGACTTGAATGGTGTTCCAAGAGTAACAAGTGAGAAGAATTGGGGCAAGGAGATGGGTTTAAGAGCAAGATGGGTCATAGCAGGTGAGTCCTCCAAGTCCTCATCTGTCATATCCATCAAAACATAACTGATTGCTCGTAGATAAAGACAAGTTCATAAACCTGCTAAGGGACCTGCGAGGTAAATGCCCTCTCATAAGTCAAAGACCCAACAGAAAGGCTAAAAGAAAACCTCGACTCTAGACTTTAACGATGGCCTCGAACGCCTTTTTCCAACCTCTCATCTCCCATCGTTTCAACGGGCTTGGACGAACCAGCTGCTCGAGTCTGCGCAGCGTGACGTTACTCAACTTACCCTCCTTGAAATGGCTTCGGACGGCGTCTACCCCAAGCTCACCACTTCGGCCAACCTCAAGAAGCTCCGAATCAACCTAGACGCCAAGCCTCAGGCCTCGTTCAAACCGACCTTCGCTCTCAAGGTCCCCCGTGCTGCACTTGATCTCAGTGGGGATGCTGGTGATGGCGGGAGAAGTACAGGGCGGCATGAGAGCGCGGGAGATGTTGTGATTGAGTGGGTTGACTATGATCGCGATGATGTAGATGAGCGTGTAGCTCATGTGCGTCGTCTTGACGATCTTGCTCGCATGATGCACTCCGCTTCCGATCGCCATCCTGACCTTCATAGCATCGACTGCGTAGGCTACGTTGACGATACTTCACGGTGCAGATACGGCCTCGTATACAAAGCGCCCTCGCCCTCTTTCTCAACGCTCCATCAACTCATCGCCAGCTCGGACCTCAAGACTCCTAACCTCGATGATCGAGTCCGTTTGGCACATACGCTCGCCGTCGCCTTGTGGTCTCTGCACTCACTTGACTGGCTTCATAAAAGCCTTTGCAGCTCAAACATTCTCTTCTTCCCTTCAGCCTTTGCTGCATCGGCTCACTCGTCAACTGCTGCTGGGGCACTTGTACCGGATATACAGTGCCCTTATCTGACGGGGTTCGACGCTTCGAGACCAGACCTTGATACTGCGCTCTCTGTCGCGCCCCGTAATCCTTCTATCCTTACGCTACACCGACATCCAGCTTCCTTGCGAGGCTTTCCTCACTGCAAACCCATGGATATCTATAGTCTGGGTTTGGTGCTCCTCGAAATAGGTCTCTGGAAGGTTCTTCAAACATACCATAAACCACACTACTCCACCGGTCGATGGCGCGACAAGGTCTTGCGTGCGGTTCTCGTTCCCGGTCTGGGTAGCAAGGTCGGTAGTCGATATCGTGATGTCGTGGATAAGTGTTTGGCCGTGAGTGAAGAGATGACAAGTGCTGAGGCTGGCAAGGTGATAGAAGATGTTGTCACAGCTCTCGAAGCCATCCGGACCTGATGGTAAACTTGAGACGAACTGCATGCGAAGGAATATAGATAGATCATCCAAATGAGAAGCTTAGACTGTCGGTCGTCAGACAGAAATCCACAAAGAATGAACAGTGTAAGAGATGTATGTAATTCAGCTCTTGGAACCTTATATAACCGTCGTAAAAATCCGCTGCCGTCTCTTCTTCGTTGCCCCCTCTTTGACTATCATCAAGAAACAACAAAACCCAGTGCAATGCCAAACCAAATAAGTCCACAATAATAATCTCAACCTTGCCTGCCTGTACGCCATCGCAAATTCGAACTCCGTTATGCCTTCAGTCTTTCCCTCATCCGAGATAGTATGCATTATTCACGCCTCTCTAGTTGCCTTCTCCTTGACCGCGACAAACTCCATCGAAGTCGTAGCCGTAATGATCCTTGTATGCTGCAGAAACCGGATTATCTTGCAAGTTTCAAATGACATTAACTGAAAGCCGAACACTTCTCGGATAAGCAATCATGCATGAGAGAAGAATCATTAACATTCAAAACATAAACCGCTCGTCCTCTTCTTCTTATGAGCCAGAAACGCCAATGCATGAGAGACGTTGACATTGCCCGTGACGTGCGTGAATCATGATCGTGACGTGGAATCGTACAATTGTCTGTTACGCTTCGCGTTGGAACGCTGAAGCGGCTGGACTCGTTGTGCTGGTGCTTTCTAAGCTCCAGAAACTTTACGGGCCGTCGAAGCTGCCGTCACTGACGCTCCATGATTGGCGCTGCCTACTCTGCCGCTGGTCTTTCGAATGCCAGCAGACTCCTTTGCCCGAAGGGGAGACTCCCCCTGTCGCTTGCTGCCGCGGACCTTTGTCAGGACGCCAGGGGTACTAGCAACTCGTTCAACGTGCTTCGTCCGCACAGAGCCAATGTTCTCAGCATCGTGTGACGCATCGTTGTCAATGGTGTAGATAGCTGTCGTCTGGCTAACCGAGCGTGTCTTCTCACTGCGAGCCGGTGATTGGGAGGTCGCCTTACGATGACGTCGCATGCGCAAATGCAACTCCTCATCAGACTCTCCGCCGTGAGCCTGGCTGTGCGTCGCAATGTACTCAGCTTCTTGCTCAATAGTGCGCTGCTCTTCAACAGGGAGCCCGTTGGAAGTTGAGCGTTGGTAAGGGTGATGGCGATCCCTGGCTGTCTTTCGTGGTTGGCCCGGTGTAGGAGCTGGCAAATAGTCTTCCTGGACCCCAATATTATTGCGGTCGTGGTCGACTTCACTCAGCGGAGTACGGTTTGAGGGGCTTCGGTTTGGGGGTGTCGAAGCCTGGCCGTTCCGAAGCGTAGTCTTTTGCATGGCACGAATAGGGGTGCTGGGAAGAGGGTTGGCAGCAGCCATCTCCCTCCTGAGTCTGCGCTCAATCCTCTCCTCAACCCACCACTCGCGGAACGTACCCTGGTTCAAATGGAGCCAGTGCTGCTGAGGACCAACAACCATGCCGGGCCGCATGAAGCGCATGAATGAGATAACTTCATTGGCAGTGAAACCGTGTCGGTAAATGAGGTAGGCGCCAATCAAACAACCTGTGCGGCCGAGGCCAGCCTTGCAATGAACAGCAATTCCCTGCTTACGGACAGTGATAGTCTCGTGAGCGAGTCTGATGAACTTGCGGACAGTTGAGAGCGAGGGACATGTGCCATCGTCAAAGATCATGTCCAGGTGTTGAATACCCAGTGCCTCAAAGTATGACGGGGAGTAGAGCTGGGAGTTGAGGCGGACCACCAGGCCAATGTTCTTCTCGGAAAAATGCTTCAGCACATTCTTGAAAGGCTTTGGCAACTTGGGATGGGCATCCACGGCTGCTAGCGTCCGTGGAAGCAACGGGTACAGATCGGAACCCTCTGTGATTTTCTGGACCGGCGCGTGCTGGGGAGAGGCAAATGCCAGGAAATGGGGAGTGATCCAGTTGAAATCACCATGTTCGACTCTCTCGAAACGCTCGTATTCGTCAAGGTCGAAGTTGTCTAGATCGCAGCACTTTTCCTCCTTGGCCTTCCACACACCATAGACAACATCTTGAACGCTAATGCCATAGTCGGCTTGACTGTAACCGGCATCTCGGAATGGCATCAGAGGAGGATCGACCTGCGCAATCGGGGCAAGGGCCAGATGAGGAGGCCAGTTCTGTATGAGGACCATGTAGCATGCGAGCATACAAGCGGCGTTCGCGCGACCTGGACTTGGTGTTAGTTTTCTTGCGCTTCGCACAGATTGGCACGGGAAAGCTCACTTCTAGGGTCAGCAGCGCTCCAGAAAACAATGGGGCGGTCCTTGTTTTGCTTTGCGCCTAGGATATCATGGAATTGGATGGCGAATCGGTAGAGGTGGCCGATGTGCAGAGGGCCAAAATCATGGTGGAAAGCGTTGTACAGAAGAGTATCGTCGACAGTGAAATAGCATGGCTGTGGTCGGTTCGACTTGGCGGCGAGCGGGGTCGCACCGGCAGCAGCTCGTTGGCTTCGCTTCTTAGGAGAAGCTGGCTGAGGCTCCTCGGGGTAAGGAAACGGCGTGTCTGGCGTAGGAGGATGGATGTAGGAGGCAAGGTAAAGCCGGTCTGAAATATAGTTTAGCCACGATGTTGGCAGAAGCATGTCGTGAACATTGATGTCGATGAAGCGAGGTGGAGCCTTGAGAATCGGCGTAAACTGAAAAGGATAACAATGCGACATGGCCCTGAAAAACCGAGCGGCCATTGTATGAATGATGTGTTGTAGTAGAGAGTAAGTATTTACCTGGTATGTATTCGACTATCTGCGCCATGTTTTGCGATTGCCTGGTAGAAGGAGCCATGTTGTTATTATTGTATGTTGTTGATAATGACTTGCGCTTCAGGCTTCGGGCTTCAGGGAGGCTGGCGGTGGGACCGTCCAGAGGCTGTTGCTGAACAAAAAAAGAGCAGGAGCTTTCTAATGCAGTCGGAAGATATCAGATTGAAGCAAGATATACACAGTCAATGAATTGAAGCAGCGGCGATGTCTCAATGCGACGAGCGACAAATGACCAGAGCAGGCGGTGACCGGGGACGAATTGTCTTTGACAATCCAACGGGAAGCTGCAGCGTTCAGTGAGCTAAAAAGGCAAGGTAGGAGGCTGGGGTTAACAGGTGAGGTTAAAGAAGGGGGGGTCTTTCAAGTCCAGCTCCAGCGCGGACAGGAGAAAGCACCAAAAGCCAGAAGGCAAAGTTGGGAAAGGGAAAAGAATTGAAGTTCTTGGTTGACGATGTTGATGTAAGATTGGACACTGGGCTAACGATTCTTTTGTATGGGCGATTGTCGTTGTTTTTTGGCCCCTGCCCGAAACAGGTTGCTCCTTGGTGGTATTGCCATAGCAACAGCGACAGTGACCTTTTTTGACTTGGCCCGGGCCCTGAACCATAACATACCATTCCGCTCCAGCCCAGCCCAGCCCAGCCCCAGTCCCAACTGTAAGTCCCATGCAACGTTGGTCTTGGTAGGTATTAAACAACCAGCACTTCCAGTTATTCCTCACGCGACTTCTATCCACTGCAATAAAAACCTTTCTAGCATAAGGCAAGGCAGTGAAGGTCATATCCTTAGGTATCTTTGTTTCCCCAACTGCCTCTATTTGATGTCCCAAGTACCTTACCCTAAATAGGTAATCAGTTCTGTTTTGATGGACTTTGTTATGATATCAAACTAAACAGCTATAGCTCAGCATAAACGCTTACATCTTGGGGAATTTCACGAGCTAAGGCAGTGTGTGTTACACCGGGAGCATCTGCAATTAAAACTGCAGGCCTTGTTTCCTAAATGGAACAAATGCAACAGATTCCAAGGGTATCCAAGTGATTAGATTCTACTATGGCAGTTATTGTTGTGATCCAATTGAACCATCACCGGCTGTGGCTTTTTCTGTGGCTGTGCCATAAATCTATAACGTCAATGGTCTAGAATTTACCGCCCGTTCCTGTATTGGATTCCCCACGGCCAATCAATCTCATCCCCACGCATCTATCAGAAACCTCCAATCTTTTTCAAGATCAGAGCCACACACAAACTCACCTCACTCACATTCAAATACACATCCTCTCACTTATACTCACATCTAACTCAACTATCTCAAAAGAGACTCTCATCACTATCGAATCAAACCGCAAAACTTGTCAGGGGTTGACGTTCCTGTCCTTTCGATTTCCGGCTTGGATCTCCATTCCTTGTCACGGCAAAGGCCAACACTAGTATCGTCATTATAAAACTACCGCACGACAAGAATATTTAAGCATCGGGAAACGAATAGATCGATCACAACAACCAAGAGAGATTAGAGCGTCGTTACCAAAGCAGTGACCACTTCCGCCACAATCACAACCATGACCGCCATTCCCGATCCCGAATTTCCCTGCTCCATGCAAGCCACCCCCCCTGTCCTGTGACAATGACGACCCCAAGTCTGAGGCTACTAAGGCCAAGGCTGGCTGTTATTGTTATTGTTGTTATTCTCGTTCTCTTTGCTGACCCCCTACCCTTGTTCTCAGTGTCCTCAACGTCCCCTTTCCCACCGCTCGACTGGCCACAACCGCCCTCAAGGCCATTCAGGTGGACCCTGAACTCTCCCCACTCGTGAGGCGACAGCTCACCGTTGTCCCAGCGCCCAAGTCAACGCAGGGTTCTCCATCTGGTGACGATGCAGATGTCCAGCTTCTCGAGGTTCATTACAGGGCTACAACCAATCGAATGCTCCGAGTCGCTGTCAACGGCTTCATGGAGAGCTTGAAACTTGTGGTGGAGGTTATGGAGCAGTTAGATACTGACGTTCTTGATCATCAACAATAACAGCCATCCATATCACACAACAATAAACAATGCTCTTGACCCCTAGCTAGATTACTTCACCACACTTATCCTCTAATTCATGTCACTCCTCGACATCTCAGAGCTTGGACCCATGTCTCGCCTCACCGTGTGCTTGTTAACTTGACGTTTGTTATTTAGTTCTGGTATTTCCATGCTCCACAACTCTTCTGAGGCCGTCAATTCCTCGTTTGCTAGATTATCCATTGTTTCTTCTAGCGATTTCAACAAATACACTCTACAACAAGCCCATCCAGGCCCAGAGGCACCCGTCTAGTATCCCGCCCTGTTCAACACCCCAAGCAAAACGCCGAAACAAAAATCGCTGCCGCCCTTGAGGATATTACGAAGAGAGTTGACCCCATCATGTGCCAGACCTGTCCAATTATGTACCAGGGAGGTTCCCGCCTGTTCAACGCCCGTGTATATCATGTGGTGAACTAGATGCACCAAGATCCTCTTTGTTATGCTTTTTCTTTATCGTCTGTTGACCCTTGCAGCCCCTCCAGTCGTCTTTTAAGTTCCTCGACCTCTTTCTTCAGATCGCCGTTTTCTTTCTCAAGGCTCTTCATATGCACAATGGCGTTTTCAACAACACTAGCCTTGCTGTTTTGCGCATTCGCTTGTTTCCCATCCTTCTTGTCACCTTCATCCGCAAGATTCGTCTTGTCTCCACCAGGCAATAATCCAGCCATGACCTGTAATGCCGAGTTGATTCGGTTACGGCGCCCCTGCTCTGCGATTTTGTGGGACGTTCGTTTTGATGTGAGATTTGTCGAAAGCTCGCTCGGATATGAAACGCCTGGCACCTTGTTGCCCTCGAGGATATTTTGGTAGTTGGATTTCGACATGAGCAATTGCGATGCAGCACTCTCCGCTGGCGTCATACCCGGTGTGCCCGGGAGAAGAGGCTTGATGCTAGGAGATATTCGAGGCAACAGTGCAGGCGAAACATGTACTGAACCTGTCGACCTTTTCCTGCTCGACCGAGGCGCGAGCTGGGGAGTTTTCCGTGCGGATGGGCCTGCCGAACCGGGAGCCAATTGGGGGCTCGCACTTGCTGATGCAGATCCTGAAGCCTTAGGGAATACTGGTGATGGCAATGGCTGAAAGCTTGACCCTCGTCGAGACATAGGTTCTACAGAAGGAGACTGCACGGAAGAGCGCGAGATGACTGGGGTCATGGTCTTGCCAGATACCGACTCAGGCAACTCGAGCGATTCAATATGCTCAGACACAACCGGTTCTTGTGGTCCATTTGCCTGCTTGCTTGCCCTGGATGCCGGGAGTTTCATGAGCGATGCGGGAGTAGCTGGGGCTGGACGTGAATCAATGGGGCCAGAGACAGGTGTTTGCTGGTTGCTCGACTGCGCTTGGATGTATGGGGATTTGCTGGTCGATCTCCTGTTGGGAATTGGCGGTGGGGGCATCTCCGAGAGGGCCTCAGGGGATACCGATGAATTCTCCTCTGCCGAGGTCTCGGTAGAGGTCGCAGGCATAGGAAGAAAGGCGTCATTGTTCTCCTCAACTTCACTGAGTACATGTGAGACGATGGCCGGACTGGGACCTGTTTTCCGGCGCTGAGGCTTGACGATGGGAGAACTTCGAATGCTAGCCTTTGCCCGTGTCTTGGTCGCGGTCTTTTTCCTTGCAGCCTTCTTGGGCAAGTCCAAAACGGAGGTAACGGGAGCAGCCGATCTGTCGAGATCTACATCGATTGGTGAATTGTTGGTGTTGGTAAGGCGGGGGTCGTAGACTGTAGAGGGGTCATTCTGTGCGTGGAGAGCTGGTGAAGTCAGAGGACTAAAATAGGCGCTGGGAATAGTATAGCCACTGTCCATGGAGAAGTTGGGGTCCAAAGGGGTAACTGCGGGGGAAACGAGAGGTGTGAATGCCATCTGGAACCAAGTTAGCAACATGACATTTAGAGGCGGGCATTGGTGATGGGCCGGAGTCTTACATCTTGCTCCTTCATCCGCTGGTGATAACTTCTGTCGTAGGCACCTGATGTCGGAATTTGCTCAGCCTGTGAATAGAACTGTCCACTGTTGGGCATCTCGAGACTTTGCGGTGTAGGGGGCACTGAGTGGTTGTGATTATGGAAGAAAGCCACCTGCTGCTCTTGCATCTGACGCTGCTGCTGTTGGAACTTTTGTTGTTGGAGATATTGAATCTGGGCGTCGATATTAGAAATCGGATCGCTTGCGGGCGTCATCATGTGGGCGGGAATGGTTGATTGAACCGTAGACGTTGACATGGGCATCGTGTTTGGCGTGGACATTAGGCCTGGGTTATCGGAGTCGGTCATAATTGTGTCGGGGGCATCTCGCGCTTGGTTCATCAGACCCTGAGCAGAACCATCTTGGAAAGATTGGAAGTCGAAGTGCATGCCATCGCCCAAACTTCCCATGCTGCTCATGTCGAGAAATTGATGAAAGTCGTCCTCACCAGTCGAGGCCATTGTCTGGTCCTGCCCGTTCCATGCCGTCGAACTCATCATGGCCGGGTTGCGGCGGGTGTTGATCAAACAGAGGCAATTACAAGTGAGTATATTTGATCAGCCGGGCGAGTCGTGAATTGCGCCAGTCAAGGCTGCACAAGATGGAACTAGTCGTTGAAGCAGCACCAAAAGCGGAGAAAGTTGACACCAAGCGAAGGTGACGAGAGATATTTACAGAATAGTAACAGTCGAGATAGAGTATCAAGATGCGTTCCAGTTGGACTTGGTCGGTGAGTATCCAGCTGATCGGCGTAGATACATACAATAAAATATCTGACAATGGCGCAGAGACGAGAAAGCTTGCGATGGCGATGGCGATGCCGCAAAAGAGTTATGATGGGGCCGAAATTGGAAGCAGAGACCACGATGACGATTTGACCTGAGTGACAGTTGACGGTGATGAGAGGACAACCTAAGGGAGAGTGTCGACCGTTCTGGAAGCGATGTGCGGATATGTAGGTGTAGATGCCAATGAACTGTGGGAGAGGAACCCAAGAAACGAAGACGCAAGCGTGGACGTGGACGAAAGACGAGACAAGCCAATATTAAACTCGGACTGATTCAAGTCTTGGTCAATTAAATCCAAGAGTCCAAACTAAAGGTGGTTGGTCGTATAGTGGCAACCTTAGCACAACTACTGTATCCGTACCTTCAGTTAGTACTAAGTAAGGTAGGTTCATCCAAAGTGGGCGGGCGACGGGTAGTTGAGCTGCTTTCCATCTTTTCAACCGCTGAATGTAGAGAGACTTTTTGTCGACAGAGTGGAGTTTATTACCTGTAGGTAGGTGAGAGTGGGGTTCTCGTACGGTCCATTTTGGTGGAGAATAGCCAGTCACCATTCTCTTCCATTGCCCTGTGCTTAATGTAAACGAACTGGAGGCGGGCAGGCGGGGGAGGAGCCTGAGTTAGTAGCCAAACTGTCGCTTTTTTTCGTCTTCACTTTCTTGTCGGGCTGTCACCATGAAAGAAACAGTTGTCAATTCCATCCGCCAGGGAAATTCATCGAGCGACTTGTTAAAAGGCAGGGATCTAATAAGTACCAGTACTTAGGGAGTGGGATGTCCCCTCCATCACCCATCCATCTCCTGCTGCAGGACATTGTCAGCTGGGGATCCCCAATTAGAGGATATCGTCAAGGGAGATGGTGGGAGGGTCATTCCATGGCAGGGGTCATTGCCCGTATCTGGTTGGTGTAGGAGTTCATTTCTTTGGTGTCATCCAGAGCCAGACGCCAGAAGAACCTTCACGAGCAAGGCTCACGGGGTGGGTTTTCTGTCTGAGCTACTACTAACTATTACTGAGCTCAAGGATAATGGACTAGTTAGAGCCGAGTTGAAGTTGCATTGCCCATTGTCTTTCTTTTCTCACATGATAATTTCCCACCCATCTTGACCTCTGTTCCATCTCTTACAGTTTTACAATCTCTAATTCATGTGACTAGACTCTGCGACACCTATGGCTGCCGCCAGCGTGGGATGTCCCTTGTTCCGAGACTCTTCTGCAGTGGTCTCTCACACTACTAACCTACCTTACCTGAGACTAGAGGCTCCAAGGAACAAAATCGGGATACTTCGGTACCTTACCGACTTAACCTAGGTAGGTACTTAGTAGCAAGAAGTTTCTTGGTACATGTCCAAGGATGAATGGGTGGTACTTTGAGTATACGAAGAAGGATCTGGCCTACCAACACTTGTCCTGGAAGTTTTACTACGAGTTCTGGACTTTTGTATCCGGATACCATCAACACAACTTCATCTTTTTCTTCCTTGGGGGGAAACGTACGCTACCCGCGGACAATTCTAAGTGGTGGATATCCGCCTGGTCTATGCGTAAGGTTGCCAGTGTTTAGTTTAACTGCTCGGGTTAGCTTGGGAGACCAGACTTGCTCCTCCGTAATAGGCCCTGTAAAAGTCATCGCTAAGGTAGGCTATGACTAGCCTACCAGAATTGGAATTTGGCCGTGTTGCATGGGGGCCATGTCAGGTCCATCCTTCCCCGAGTTTCTGAACATGTTTGAGCTTCTGTTTGGGCGACCGATGTGTTGATGGCTCTCTCTTCTCTTCTTACCTAGGTAGGTACCTACAGATCAGTGGCCAGAGCATGTGGCTTTGTACCTAAGGTAGTAGGTAGAATGCATATATCCCGATCCACTGAAGGACTTACTTGACTTTAGGTAGGTATGGTAGATAACTTCAGGCATTACTGATCATCACTTTTGAGAATTAACGAACATACTTGTAGCTACACCTACGATATATTTCCTCGCATCAGTACCTATTCTCTCGGGAGTTGTACAGCTCTCATTTGTGTTGCAGTGGGCCTTGGTTTCTCCAACTCTTCTTCAATACATATCATTCCCCTAGTCCAAAGAAGCTTGTTGAGCCTCTCGATCGAACTTCGTCCACTCATATTCATTTATCGTATTCCACATTCAACATTACTCCGGATGGTTCCCCCCCAATATGACTACCCTCCTCCTCCGACCAGGGTCACCCTTCACCCTCGGCAACATCTTCCGTGGGATAGTAAGGAGAGGCAAGAAGACTTAGGACCTCTATCCTAAATACCAAAAAGACTTGAGTATATGCTAGTATGATTTAATACCTACCTATAGATTTAGAGTAGCTTGCATTGGTTATCTTTGACACATTGGTGCAACTTCAGAGGTTGTCTGGCCTCAGGGGTGATAGACACGGAGAAATCTGCAGAAAGCTTTATCATCTGTGCCTTGCATTGCATTGCATTGCAGAAGGATCATTGGCATCCGAGGCTAGGTTCGAACGTGATTCCCCTCCTAGTTTTTGGCTCATAATACCAAAGAAACACAGCTGAGAAAATCTCTCAAACTCAATGAGCCGCTTGATCGTCACTAACCAGGATGCCAACAAGACCCTGAAAACGCCATTATCCTTCGCTCGGCTCTGGGGCCCACTGGGAGAAAAGTCAATGACCAAGACGGTTACTGCAGGCGACTGCCTCCGGAGATTTCTCATGTTCCGTTGATGTTCTGGCTCATCCAAACTGGATATGGTGGCTGGTGCAACTCTCCACGAGATACTACCAGCAGTCTCTAGCGCTTCATACCTTTGTAGGAAAAGGCCAGAAAAGAAACTATATATTTTATGCTTTTCATACCGTTATTATACTAACTACACGACACGAGAACTTGAGGTGTTGCTCAGCCAGTTCATCAACTGTTTCAAACACAACACATAGTCTACATCTTCCGCTCATATATCCATGATGAGCAAAACTCCTTGGATCTGGATCTATTCACTTTTCAACTTCACAGACCCTTGATTCCACTTGTCATAATGTCATGATACTCGCCAAAAATTCTTATTCCCATGCCCACCGCGAGGCAACTTACCAGAAACACTCACCGAGCTCCTCGCTTAACATGCCCCCACGTGAACCTGGGGCTGAGGCTCAACAATACATGGAGATAGATACGTCTCAAGGCGTCGTACCTCTGCAAGCTGCAGAAAACTCTACAATTGTGCACTTCGCAGATGTGTCCCTATGCGTAGTGGCAATTGGTATTTCATTCGAGAGGTAGCTGAATGAGTGCCTGGGAATAATTCATGACCAACCTTCGTGCCATGAGCTTCTTTCCAGGGGACAGCACTTCCAGAATAAGCGAGAGCTTCGCTTCGTATCTTCCATCAAGCCATGTTCTGAATCGAGTTACATCATTCAGGATACACTAATAAGCTTCAATTGCTTGGAAGCACGTGGTCATAATCAAAGATAAGGCTCGGCCCGCCGCTTGTGCAAACTCTGATGCTGGTAATGGTGTACAGAGATTCATTTCACTTGGTCGGTAAGTTCAGTATCTGACTAGGGATTCCTTATCAGTCAGGTCCTAAGTATGACGAAGTGCTGATGACAGACAATCTCCTAGGCGGGGATGGTTAGTGACCGCGAGAATAAGAAGGATCATGTTGTATCACACAACAGGGCCCTTAGTCTAGCTAGCCACATTAGAGGTCGCCGTCGAACAAGATTCAACAATGCAACTGGATGACCAGTTCATATTTCAGCCAAGTCGTGTTTGAAACAACATACAAGTCACATGCATAAAGGTGCAGAATGGACAAGATTGTGCAAATATTTTGGTTTTGAGGAACGTCGGCTTTACAGCCCTGGTTTCCTCCAGCTTCCCTTCACATCCAGATATGACTCAAGAGCTAACAAAATTGACTACCACCGCTCAACCTCGGCCAGCAGTCACGTCCCCTTCTCATCATCCAACCTCAACTCAACCCAGCATCTCTTTTAGCTCCATCCAATATCTCCATCATCTTTGATCATCTCCTCCAGGTCCCCTTTTCTTGCTACACTAGCCAATTACATACGTCAGGAGATGGTGGTATCATTATAAACAACAACAACGATCGAGAAAAAAAAAGGACGGGAAATAACGATCAATCCCGGCTCCGTGTCTAGAATGTACAGGATGAAAGCGGCGCCAAGAAAAAGGACAAAAATGAATACGAGCAAGATTAAGCCGGCTGATACACACGCCGATGCCAGTTCATAAGATACTTTATCAAAAAGAAGAAAAGAAAATAGGTTCTCTCGGAAAGACACTAGGTCTGAGAGGAGTAGTGAGTGTGATAGAGTGCGTGTGCCGATATGTACATGCACCAAGATGTAGATAGTGAATGAGAGTGATAGAGCGTGATGTGTGCTCAAAGCGATGGGTTTAACCTGAAAACGACTATTCGCTTGTAAGGAGTACGTGTGCCAAGCACGACGGGGGTATCTTAGTTGCTCACAATGTGCATGCAGAACTTAAAGACGTCATCAGTTCATAAAAACTGCGGCTGCTCTACTGACGAGAGCGGTCACCGAGGTTCAACCAGCTCATGTCTGAGGACTGCGAGGCCATTGCGAGCTGAGGCTGCGTGCTTACCCCAGAGGGGGGTGTCTGAGGCGGTGGGACCCGTGGAGACAAAGGTGCACCGAAGTAGAAGCTTGGGTTATAAATGCTGCTAGTCGCTCGATCTGTACCCCAGGGTTTGTCTTTATGATCAGGGTCCCATGTCTCGTTCACGCTCTCGGGGATGCCACTGGAGTAGCCGGAAGATGCTTTTGAGATAGGACGCTCGATTTTACCAGCTACACCATCTCTGAAAGGAATGTTCTTATTGTACTCGGCGACGACAGGGCTTCCAGAATTGACTCGGTTCATCTCGGGGCGGAATTCGAAGTTCAGAGGGGGCACAGTTGCTGAATCTTGCGTAACGCGAGGGTTTCGATGTGGGATCGCATCGGAGTAGTGCGAGTCACTATCAGAACCGACAGTGTTTCTCTTAGAACCGAATCCTAGGATCTGAAGAGCACTGCCGCCTGACCAGTATCGGTTCCAGCCAGAGCTCCTTCGCAAACCGTCCTGTGTCTCGAGAGGTCCATTCCGAGGTCGAGGCTCGGCAACAGTTGGGTCGAAAGCCACTCCGCGGGTGTCTTGTCCTTGTAATACAGGGTGTTGCATCTCCTGCAGGACTGGTTTACCAATGGTAGATTTGAGTTGTTTGTGTTCAGTGCTGACGGAACTACGGTTTGTGCCGTTGCTCAGCTTGCGAGAGACACCGGGCTTGTTCTTGCCAGCACGGCCCATCAGAATCGCCATAGATGAGAATGATTCTTGTGACATGTTGGACTGGTGACCGCGGAAGGGTGACACAGGGCCACCGCCAAGCCCCATGGGGTCCTTCTCATCAGAGGGGAAATCGTGCCTGGGCTGCGTGTTCTCAGGCGATGGTTGGCGGGTCTTCTTACGGCGGCGCAAGAGTAACAGAATGACGATGAGCACAGCAATGAAGCCTAAGATCGTGCCCAGTGTGATACCCAATATGGCATTGGAACTAAGACCAGATTTGTCATCACTACTGGCACCGCCAACCGGCGCGATGTCACTGTTGGTAGCAGAGCTGGAATCAGAGATGGTCGCCGATGAGAATGAGTCGTCGGTGGCTGTTGCTGAGGTAGTCGACGTCACTAATGTCGATGACCTGCTGACAGACTTCGTTTTTGTGGATGATTCAGTTGATGATGTCTTGGTGGTGCTGGTTTTGGTCTTGGTTCCAGAGGTAGATTCCGCAGAGAGAATCTTCTGTGACTCGTCACCTACGATGCTAGAGGCATCAAGCCAGGAGTTCTCCTTCATATCAAAGAAGGCGAGAGGCTCGTTCTTGTTGCCACCAACAAACACAACTCGGCCATTCGAGTCCTGGGCCACCGAGTAATCGGAGCGTGCTGTGGTAGGAGCTAGTGTCGAGTTATATTCAGGCCAGTCCTTCAGGGACAGGTCACGCTTCACGTTTTGATCCACAGCATTTTGGTCAGGTGCGTTGTTATCACCCCAAACAACATAGCGATGAACTTTGTTGGGGCTGGCTGAGAGATCGAAAACATAAAGACTCTTGGAGCCATCGTCTCCCTGAACAAGCATGGCTTTGCTGGAAGCCGCAACGGGCGTGGATAGTGTGATGCCCATTGTTCTCCAACTTGTTGCGGCATTGAAGAGTAAAACTTCCGTGTTCCAGTCACTACCACCAAGCAGGCAAACTTCGGCATCGGACCAAGACAAAAGAATAGGATTGACAGACAATGCAGATCCCGCTGCGCTCTGGAGGATATATGGTCCTGAGGCGGCGAAGTATCGTGAGGTATCCGAAGGTGTTTCTCTGCCGTCCTGGCTACCACCAGAGACGACTATCTGGTCGGTATTCTTGATATAGGCAGCACCGTGGTGTTGTAAATTTCGGAAGGCTGTGTCATCAATCGACAGGGTCTCCCACTTCTTGTCGGCGAAAACGTATTTTTGCAGACCATTGTAGTCAGCTTGACCACCACTACCTCCGATGATAAACAGCGCTGCATCAGTTCCCACACAGGTTCCTCCGGTAACTTGTTCTCCCATCTTCAACTTCTTCCATTCTGCACCCTCCTCCAGCGGCAGCGACAAGAAAGCAGTTGGCGTAAAAACATAAAGGGTGTTGTCGTGGACAACAGAGCAACCATTGTCCAGTGAGGACGGCGGCTCAGGTAAACTCATCGCGAAAAGGATTCCCAATCGATCACAATCTTAAGAACAAATTAAGATGATTTCGATGGCATGACGGGTTCGAAAGTTGGTCGGTTGGTGTTCGCGTCGCAAATCAAATCGAAGGCCAAGTCAGAAGCGAGCAGTAGTCAAGACTGTCGGAAACGAAATTCAACTCTTGGAAGGTTAAGAGAATGCACACGTCGCTGAAAGAGAAGTTGTCACGAGTAAGGAATGAATCGAGTTATTCGCAAGCAGGCAGAGTTGAAGCTAACGGATGTGGCGACGATCTGATGAACCCGATGCCTGGGGAGAGCTGGCCGGATGCAGCAAGAAAGTGTTGGTGTCGAAAGGAGTGGAAAGGTGGCTGAGTTCTCAACACCACAGGTGCGAGAGTGACAAAAGAAGACGCAGACGTGGAGGAAATCGCTGTGATCTACTTCAAAAGTCAAAGTGACAGTCGTATTGGAGGGCGAAAGATGAGGTGTTCGGTTCGGGAGAGCAGATGTCTGTCGTACGCTTGTTCGATATCGCTCTCTAGCCGAACGACGGGAATGCAAATCGAGCGTGCAATTTGGCGCTATGGGTAAAAGGAGGGAGTCCGACGATTGGCAGTGAACCTCGACGTGATCGTACCAGACGGTGTTGCGAGGCCTGGAATGGGTGTGGCAGAGACAAGCGCGGGAAAGAGAGCAGACAAAAGCAAAGCAAAGCAGATGATCCAGGAGAAATGAGAGAGAAGAGAGCAAATGCAGCACTGGGGGACGAGACGTATGACACGAGCTCGTAGTGGAGAGTCTTGACTGGGGTGACCTTGTCCAAGGCGGAGTCTCAGAGACAGGCGAAAATGTCATGGATATGAGTTGATGAACACAAATGAGCAGGGGTCTGACGCTCGTGGTCCTGCAAGCAACCACTGAGTGCGCCGCACCGCACCACACGAGCCATGAGCAATCTTGTTAGGACTTAAGGTGGTATTATGACGATAGCTCGGTGCACTTCTAGGGCGTGCTATCCGTCTGTGATTCGGCAATTGCTGATCCCAAGTTGTGATTTGTTGCAATTCTCCTGTTAATATCGTGAGCTTGGGCAGTGGCGGAGTTGAGACCAGAAGTGAGACGCCAGTGCCAGCAGAGTCCAGCAGCCAACGACAATCCATACAGAATCCAGTAACTGCAGGTACAGTGGGTCCCTCCCTCCCTCCGTCCACAAGAGGCTGGCAGGCTGGCCTTCCCGCCCAGGGGTCAATGCCTCTTATTGGTTGGTGCAACTCTTACCAAACGCTTCCTGACGCCCAGTGGCAGGGGATCCTCACAGGCAATGCAACATACCATTGGTGGCATGGAACGCCCATTTCAGAGCCCTCGGGGCATTGTGAAATGTTACAGGGCAGCAATAGCACCCACTGAACTACCTCCACTCGAATCAGGGGTGCTTGCAAGGTCCGTTCTAAAAGAGGCGCTCGGCCCGTGCATCTACCCTGGGCTCGAAGAGATTAAAATAGGGGCAACCACTTGAAGCTCACAAGTTCGTCACTATGTATTGTCAGTCAAGCGAAGACGTTATAGGTTCTGGATGTTATATAAACGTTAAGTGCTCCTTACTGAGTTATCAATATCAATGCCATTATGGAAGAAACGTTGTCGTTGGCATGGTATTGAGGTATCGCATCTGTAGGAACCTGGAGGCTTTCATAAGACATGCATGGCAGTAATGCAATGGATATCTCACATACTTGGTAGGGTTAGATAATAAGTACCTCCTAGGCAATTATCTGCGCAAGTACAATGCCAGACCACACTCTTTAGAATTCGCACCTGTGGCAAGCCCGTCGAGTCGAAGATTATAGGGCACCATTAGAGATGAGCAAATAATACGAGAATTGAACTTCGTGTTGAATTGCTTGGGTTGTGTGCACGTTCGTGCTTCGCTTCGTTCCTTTGTCATACAATACCACACACGTTGGGCTACGTGGACCAGAGTACCTTAGTACCTATCTAGGTAATGTTGAGAGTCAAAGGGTATCACTGGTAATGACGCTCATGACCAGCCTGACCTGGATCTATTTTGGACAGACTCGCCCATCAATTGGCCATGTCTGCTTCGACACTTCGATCCAGTTTGGCCAGTCTACCAGTATGTTGCCAATTGTTGCAGTAAAAGTGCTCGCTGGGCTAACTGGGTTCTAGGCTAAATCCACAAGTCTCGATATGAAACGCGCTATTGCGCACCCAGCCTGAGGACCCCAGTCCCCTATCGGGGCTAATAAGAGCTTGAATTCTTTTTCACCTGCCCTTCTCGAATTACTCGCATGAACCTGCATACCTTAGGTGGGTATTTTCTCTCGTGTACGATTTCAGCAAAGACGGTCTTGACGAGAGCCGTGTGTGGACATATTGATTAAATTGAGACATGCAAATCGGCGTATACCTTACGGATTAATTGTTAATGCTCCTTATCCTTTCAGACGACGATTTCCTCCAATGTGTATGGACCCTGGCGATACTCCGTATTATGATCTTGGTTCATCTTCAAGGGATGGAGCACGTCGGACGGCAACTTCTAACCTCCTCGCTGCCTAGTACCTAAGTATACCAAGTATGTACCTTATTGATTGTTTTCCTGTTCACAGAATATTGCTTTCTTAGATATTCGCAAGATGGTGTGATGTAATGGCTAAGGCACCTTAGTTTTCATCGGCATGGCATTGTATACACGTGCAATGATCAAAACAGATAGCCACCCGAGTTTAGTCTCTGGTGTTTTTCTCTCTGGGTAATATCATTATTACTCCTAATCGCTTTCCCATATTACTAACTTTACTATTAGTAGAGTCGGTCTGCACCTAAGGTATCATGCAGTCATCAATACACCAAGAATGCCAGGCACCTCAGTAACCATGCAGATAGGAAGGAACTAAGTTAGAGGTGAAGGTGAATAATGTTGCATTGATGGGCTCTCTCCCTCTCTCTAAGAGTTTAGTAGCCAGCAATGGCACCCTACTTGAATATGTGCATACTACCCAGGTACTTATATTACGAAAGGAACCGTCACCTCTACGGAGTAACCACTATACATTTTGTAGCAGTCAGGCAGTGAACGTGTTTCGCATTCCGGTGGGGCAAAATTCATCAAGCATTCAGTAGATCATGTCCACGAAACAGTCAAATCTCAAGGTATAGCCATGGATTATACCAATTAACGAATCGTAGACTGGGAGACCACTCAACGGTGACGGTTTCTCACTGCATTGAGTAAGTTAGCAAAGAGACACAATTAATTCAGGCATGATATAATTGAATACTCGTCGCCTGAAACCAATCCTCGTGTAACCATTAGCGCCCATATCAATGTTACCCTATACTATGTATGGGAAAGTGAAAAACAAAACTCAAGTGGTTGTTAGGTCATTACTAATGTACTAGGTAGGTAGATTGAGAGTGTACAAGGTACATTATTATTGTTCGTTTCTTGAATGGGTGACCAAGTCTGTATTCCATTCTTCTCGATACTTCCTCCATACATACGTAAAAACGTGAGTATGAGCAGCCCTGTCAGGTACCACAACACGATTGCAGCCGAATACTGACCCATGATATAATTCTGAACAGGTTGTAACCCATTCACGATAGAGGAGATGGTTAGATTGAAGAGAACATATAGATACAGCGTCTTCATTATGTAAAGGTATTTCATTATAATTTATGCAAACTGCCTCCCTTTCCCCACCAAAAAGAAGTCTTCCTGGACCCGAATCTCAAATAGTATCGCCTATAACCATTTATGATGCAAATATCCGCATGGACCAATGAACTCCAACAGTGCTGCAAACCATCACTGCTAATATAATTTCTACCCACTCCTTTTGATATGACTGTCCATTCTTTCCCCATTCCTGAGAACCCTAAACACACTGCGTGTTTCCGTATTGTCCTGCCGTGGTTGGGTCCACAGCCTCGATGCTTGGCCGGCCATCCTATGAGCCAACCATCGTAGCAAAAGCCTCAGCCGGAAGTTGTGACTGGAATATGTTAGTCTTCCGTACCCGATTTCATTAAAAAATAAATGAGGCCCATACCTTCTTCTCGTTAAATATCACCAAAGCCTGGTCAAATTCCCAATTCACTTGGGTAAGACACATCTCGGAGTACTGGGGTGTCATGCCCGTTTGCTTGCATAACTCGGTGATCATTGCTTGGTGTTGATCGGCTGGTGCCGTAGTAGGAATTGAGGCAGGCGCTGCGAACACGTTGGGGAGCAGACTATATGTTCGAAGCGACAGCATGTCGCTAACGACTCGGATAACCCCCTGCCCTGGCTTTCCGGGTCCAAGGACGAACGTACGGGAGAAACTTCGCTTTCCCGTAGCATTGGTGTTGGGGTCTTGCTCCTCGAACTCACCGTGCACTGCCACTATCAAGCCATCGACGCCTCCGGAGCTCTGGCCGCTGGGGTCGACAAGTCCCTGCAAAGGGTGGCAATCCATGATGTACTTGTTGATCTCCACTTTGATATCAGGGTGTCGAGTGAGGGGAAGGGTCTTCCAAGCATCCTGAATGCTGGCAGTGCCACGGAAGAGTCGTTGGATGCGAGGGTTCGGCATGGTGATTTTAGTTAAATTCCGCGATAGCTTGATATACGAAGCCCAAGACATGGGTGCAGCAGCGTCGGGATCCGGAGCTGCTCGTGTGTCAACCGATATAGAAAATCGACTGTCTTCGTCGTATAACCTTGACGCGAGGCCAGGTCGGTCGGTGTCATATGCCGTAAAAAATTCCAAGAGGAAGTTTTCGCCAATACCACCGACATCCCGGAAATCAGGACCGTTCTGGGGAATTGGCTTAGGTCTAAGGGCAGCCTCCTGCTCAGCAATCTGCTCTGGGGTGCGTAGTTGGGTACCGTTGATGTTCTGCAACCTGGGAAACCATTCCAGAAGGGTCGATGGGTAACTCGGATCTGTGGTTTCGATGGGATTCCCTGTCATGAAAATGGTTTCGAGATACTTGAACTTGCCCTTCCATGGTTGGAGTGCTTGCATTGAAGCCACCTGGTTCCCACTCATGTCGAGATTTTTCAAACGAGGAAAAGTTGTAGCAACGACTTCCACTTGACCAACATCATCGATATTATTGTTTGCCAGGCTGATGCTCTCGATTGCATCTTGTTTCTCCTTGTCCGTCTTGAAAAGACTCTCGCAGACAGCCATGAGTCCCCTGAATGTCTTCAGAGCACGCTCTCGACTCTCAAACATACCCAAAGTGACGAGGTTTGCATCTGAAGCAAGGGCATCCAGATTGAGAAGCTTGTTGGCGCCAAGGTACCGAGAACTTAGAATTTCCTGAAGTTTGGTACGGAGCTCTAAAGTAGTCTTGGATTCGATTGCCGTGCCTCTGTCCGGGACTTCGTCCACTTCGATGACCTCCAAAGGCGCACCAGCAAACGTGAATGTGTTGAGCTTGATTAATTCGGAAGCATCTTCCCCACTCGCTCCTATGTAGACGTAATCACCGACTGTATGGTGCTACAGTGAGTTAGCAGGCGTTGTTGAATAGCGTCAGCTGAGGTGCGGGAGTGTGTAATTATATAGCAGGATGCATGGTAGATCGATAAATAGTTCTCCGAATCTCGCATAGCCGAGTCGCATATTCCGCACCTGAAGCCCTGTCAATGACGATACATACCTTTTTGATGGCGACTTTTCGCTTCGATCCAGTTCTGAATGAACCAGCTTTTCTCTCCATAAAGCCAAGGAGGTCGTTGACACCTCCTCCAGCATTGCTGGCTGCTTTGCTTTCTTTCAAACCACCAACTCGTAGAACCGTCAGGCCTGTCATGTCTTGAGATCGAGTCTTGGGACCCTTGCCAGAGGAAGCACTTGAAATGCGAGAGGCAAGGGATGCAGCGGTGCCGTTACTCAAATGCTTCAGCACATTTTGAGCATTTTTGGATGGGCCGCCACGTGTTGAAGTTCGAGTACTGGACCGAGTAGGTTTGACGTCGGCAGTGGTAGCCTTCTTAGCACGTCGACCGGCACTGTCCATATCCAAATCCCCATCGCCATCAACACGACCAGCCTTGCGCTTCTGAATTCCACCCCTGGAGGTGGTAGCTGGCTTGCGCGCATTGCGAGTCTCGCGCGCGCTGGTATTCTGACGACCTCGAGGTGCCATAGTGGTAGGTGGTGATTCGAGATAGTGATAGTAATGCTTTTTTTATAATTTTTTTTTTGTTTGGTAGTCTTGCTCGTAGTTTTTGTGGTTTTTGCTCCTCCCCTTTTTCGTATGTGGTTTTTCTTTAGAGCGTGGTATCAGAAGCGCAGATTGTTGCAGGTGTGAATTTGTGAGAGCCGTTTGGTGATCTCACAACCTCAAATGCTGAACGTGATCGAGTTCGTGGTTGAGGAAGGGGCCAGAGCTGGTCAGAGATGCAGCGGATGATAATCCAAGCTTCGAGCCGTCAAGCGCAACTCCTTCGGATGGTGATCGCAACCTGAAGATGGTCTACACCAATGCAGCGACAAGCGCGAGTAGGTCGGTCGAGATTCGTGCGACTGTGTAGCGTATTGAGTTGAAACGAACAAGACGCGACGATTCACTGGCGATATCTCTGTCGACGTGAGAGCGAAAGCCGAAGCCTTATGAAAAAGATTTGCGCAAGCTCCGCGATGTTTATGATGCAGAGACGAGGCTATACGTGAGGAAAAAGGAAAAATGTTGTAGAAGACAAAGAAGTTCTCTTCGCGAAGCAAGCTGTGACGTTTTACAAAGGCCCCACTAACCCTGGCGAGCATAAAGGCACTCGACCAGGCAGCTAGGCAGCCTCACTACCTGATTTGGCCTAATTACCTTTAGCGGCGGTTGACTTCCATACCAGAAAGCCAAACGGCGTAAATTCGGAACCTGAATGGAAACAAGGATCGACTGACTGCCTTTACAAAGAAGCCAAGTTGGTATCTGCTTTGCTTCACATGTCAATAGCAAAAAGCAAGTGCTTGTGAAGGAAGTACGAGAAAGACTTTGCGTACACCTCAGGGTTTTCTAAACACTGCGCATTGATGGCCTGATCATGTTTTTTCCAGTTACTAACCTAGCCAACCTACTAGGTACCTGCTAACTTTACAGCTGAATATTGGACTTGAGTTAAACATCGCCAAAGCTGGAAAGATCCCACCCTGCTTCGAACATGCCTCAGATAGGCTTTGAATCACGTGATATCGCGTTTTAACTCAGCGCGACCCACGCATGGGCAACGCGCCCTTGCCTTCGTTAGCTAAATCAATCATCTGCATGTGCCTTGTTTTGTCACGGAAGAACTACCACAGGGGAAAAACAGCCTCATCGTCCAGAATGTTTTAATTATTGATTCAAATCACTGCATACCCGAGAAGCCGCGCGTCACTACCCTTATTCGCCACGATGGACAGTGATGAGTTCGACGATGACATCGCTGATGAGGATTTCATTACCGCTCTTGATCAAGTCTCGTCTTCTATGAACGGACAAGGCAACACAAAAGCTTTACAGGCAGTAGTATCGCAACCCTCAAATAAGCCAAGCTCTGCAGATGTGGCAGCTTTGGAGTTGGAGGATCTCCCCTCAGATGCATTCTCATCCCCAGAGCCACAGTCGAGATCGAATGTGTCTGTAGCAGCCTCGGCTGGCCCAGCCCCTCGAACAGGGTTCAATCGAACAAGTTCCGGAAATTGGCGTCAGACGACTCTTTTTGGCGGCTCGCTATCAAGCGATGGCCCGCACCCTTCGCAGCCAGCAGCAGCGACAAGAGTGTTCCGCGTCGATCTTCCTCGAGAAGAACCAACGCACCATGAAGTCGACACTGAGGCTATGCAGACATGGGTTTATCCCACCAACTTGGGTGCTATTCGAAACTACCAATTCAGTATCGTCAAAAACAGTTTGTTTAACAACACCCTAGTAGCACTGCCAACTGGTCTTGGGAAAACTTTTATTGCTGCAACCGTCATGCTCAACTTCTATCGATGGACCAAGAAAGCCAAGTTAGTATTCGTTGCTCCAACAAAGCCCCTTGTGGCACAACAAGTCGATGCTTGCTACAATATTGCGGGTATCCCACGGTCTGAAACAACACTGTTGACAGGCGATATCCCTCCAGCTCTCCGTGTTGATGAGTGGGAGTCACGTCGAGTCTTTTTCATGACTCCCCAGACGCTACTAAATGATATATCACACGGATATGCCGATCCGAAATCCATAGCTCTGTTGGTCATTGATGAGGCTCATCGTGCGGTTGGAGAGTATGCGTATGCCAAGGTTACAAAACTCATTCGACGATTCTCCAAGAGCTTCCGAGTACTAGCATTGACTGCCACACCTGGCTCAAAAATCGAGACAGTACAAGAAGTCATTGACAATCTAGGCATATCTCATTGCGAAATACGCACAGAGGACTCGATAGACATTCGCCAGTATGTTCATCAGAGGAATATCGAACAGGTTGTCCTTGATCCGTCCGACGAAATGGTCCTAGTCAGCGAACTTTTCACCAAGGCCTTAAAACCAATGACGGATAAACTGAGCTCGCAAAATATCTGGTTTGGACGAAGCCCGATGGCTATCACAGCATACGGGTTGATGCAATCCCAGAGAGAATGGTTCGCTTCTCGTGGGAGGCATGCGAACCAGGGCGTACAACACATGATGCGAGCTGTCTTCAGCGTTCTTACCAGCATCGCACACTCGATAAAATTGCTAAACTTTCACGGTATTAAGCCTTTCTATGACAATCTTGTCGACTTGCGTAGCGAACAGGAAGGCAAAGGAGAAAAGGGCTCCAAGTACAAGCGCCAACTGATTCAGGATTCTAATTTTCAGGAGATGATGGATAGAATTTCCAAATGGCTTCGTACGGAAGGTTTCGTGGGACATCCCAAACTTACAGCCTTGGCCGATACTGTGTTGAATCACTTCATGGATCAGAGTGACAATTCGGCGACTCGTGTAATCGTGTTCAGTGAATACCGAGATTCTGCTGAAGATATTGTGCGCATGCTGAATAAACACCAACCTCTTATCAAGGCCAGTGTCTTCGTTGGACAGGCTGATGGCAAGAGAGGAGAAGGCATGAAGCAAGCACAGCAAATTGAGGCAATCAATAGGTTCAAGAGGGGTGATTTTAACGTGCTCGTTGCTACCTCAATCGGAGAAGAAGGATTGGACATCGGACAGGTCGATCTAATCGTATGCTATGATTCTTCGGCATCCCCAATTCGAATGCTGCAACGAATGGGAAGAACTGGCCGAAAACGAGCGGGTAACATCGTGCTGCTACTCATGCGTGGCAAGGAAGAGGATCAATTTGCCAAATCCAAAGACAACTACGAAAAGATGCAAACATTGATTTGCGAGGGAAGTCGGTTCAATTTTCGATTTGACCTCTCGACACGAATCGTTCCAAGAGGGGTTGTACCCGAAGTGGACAAACGACACGTTGACATTCCTGTCGAAAACACACAGGACCAGTCATTGCCGGAGCCGAAAAAGCGTCGAGCACCAGCAGGAAGGAAGAAGCTACCGAAAAAGTTCCATATGCCTGATGGAGTTGAAACAGGATTTCAGAGTGTGGCGAGCTTGTTAAAAATTGGTGGGAAAGCAAAACAACAAAGCAACAAACACAACCCGGAGCTGGGTGACCTCGCCACCGTGCCAGAACTCAGCAAGGTATTGCTCGATGAAGAAGAGCTTAAGGAGCTCAACCGGGCATACCGCAACTTGCCGTTCAATCATAGCATAATTGAGGAGACAGATATGCCTGACATGACAGCGTACCCAGAACTGCAGAGGCAGCTCAGACCAGTACTTAAGCTAAAGCATGGGACACGCACCAAACGGTTTGTCAAAATGTGGCATAAGATGGCACATGATCCAGAAAGCTTGGTTTTGCCTTGTCGATACCAAGATAGGAGCAACTACTTGGAGATACCAGTACACGCATTTGCTGGATCCGGATCTGAAACCGAACCAACAGACGAAACACCAACAACGAAAGCGAAAGGAATGGGAGCGAAGGCGTCAGTCAAGAAGAAACAAAATACAAATCCACCTTCAAAGGCACAACCTCGTGCGAAAAGAAGGAGATTGTCGTCCGATTTAGCACCGCAAACATTTGCTGTTAGCTCCATGGTGGAAGAGGGCCTTTCTGAAGAGGATGATGAAGAGGACGATGAAGAGGACGAGGTCATACCTAGAGGCCGTGGACGACCAAAACAAAGCAGCAAGCCTGGATCGAAAGCGAAGCGAAGGCCTCGGCAGAAGAAAGGTGGGCTTAACAGCGACGAAGTCGGCGATGATTGTGAACGCGACAGCGACATGATTGAGACTGATGGATCCGACAATGGCGAAGACCTTCTGGACTTCATCGTTTCTGATAATCAGCCGGTGTCGAGTGGGAGGGAGCCCGTTTCTCTACGAACAAGTTCTCCACCCGCTTCATCAACATCCACTCTGGAGTGTGCCCATGATAAATCAACAAAGCCATTCTATGTGCCGACACAATTCCCAGGCACGCAGGAGAGTGATGATATTCCAGATCTGGGAGAAGTTCTGAAGATGACCGGGAAGCAACGAGGCCAGGAGTTTTCTGACGATGATGTTCCTGTAAGACGCACAGCACGTGGGCGGCGAGCTGTTGTGGATGACAGCGACAGCGATTGATTCGTACGATGACCTGCAGAAGGGTTTTCGGGAATTGGCAACGAGGGAAGTCACTAGAAGAGGCGCATCATGATGTAATGACAAATGATACATAAGCTATATAGACTATATGAAAGAGTAATTGATGGATGGGCGAATCGCAGCAAGGGTGTCATTGTTCCATATCTTTATCCTGACCGTGTCAATACCTTGGGAATCACTCACTTGTGCAGATCCTGTATGTTGGTCAGCCGTGTGTCCATATATATGATTATCGAACATAGCAATGTGACAACATCTCGAAACTTCAGAAACCCAGTTTATAAGCACCACCGCCCCCGACGCATCTGCCAGGCTCACCGACCGCCCGCTTGCTCATGATTGTCCCCGCGTGCAAACACGCTCGAGAGCGGCGCACAGCAGAGACGAAGAGAAGAGCATCTTGTTGGGAGCTTAGCTGGCAAATACATATGCCGAGAGCAGTCTAAGACGGCTCTTCCTATGAGTAATAGAGGGTTTGAAAAAAGGAGCTCATCATGCGAGATTATACAGGAAACAAGTGTGGTGTAACTTACAGGTGTAAATGTGGCTGTTGGGCGTTTTGTTAAGAGTTGAAAGAAGAAAAGGAAGAAATTGCAGAATCACGAACTGGAGTTTTCTGCGCCGACAGTGGAGAAACAATTCTCTAAGCGACGTGGTCCACTTTAGACGCGGAGGCGCCAACTTCAAACGCGTGCTTTCTACTCTGTAACTAGTCACAGCCTATAGCGCCCCAAGACTGGGGAAAAGAAGCTCCGAAGAGGCTCGTGAAGATCTGCCTTTGATAAGAGATATCAAATTACTAAACTATTACTTATGATAGTATGAGGCTTACAGTATGCACTAAGTTTGTAAAAAGGCCTAGCCTTATTACGCCCTCCTGGCCCCACTCACACGAACAGCTTGGCTGGGGCGGCTACTGGCCACTCCGGGGAAAGGATAATCCTAGGTTTCGTGGCAGGCTATCCGTACCTAACTACCTACCTTATCCCAACCCATTAATCACATCATTACTTGCTACTAATCTACTGTATTCCCCCACCTAGGGATATCTTGCTTATCCATTAACATCATCGAGAGAATAGCAATACTCATTAACAAAGAAGCAAGCTATTAGCCATGACTGCGACAGGAACGAGCGTTTCGCTCCTCAAGTTTGTAGGCACCGTCTCGCTGGGCTTACTGACGGTACGTTCGTTCAGATTCTACCATTGACCCTAGCAGTTTGGTATGTGCATCAAGTGATGTCACAGGATTCTATCCCATCTGCGCTCGCAAACAACTGAGCATAGCATATACCTTTGTATATGGCCTGTTGTAATCATGTTATGTTATTGTACCTCGTCGTATGCTGCTTCGCATACCATCGAGTTCTTACCAATCTTTGCTAATCTTTGTCTCCTAGGGTGTCTCTTATTCTATCACCTCTCTCGCCCTTCCCGTCCTACTCCGACTTCCCTCTTCCAACTCCGCTTCCCACGGTCTCACCTCTCTGAACGCTGCTCTCAAGACACCCATCCTCGCCCTCACTTCTCTCGCCTCCGCGCCCTTCCTCATCAGCTTTGCTCTCGCTCCCCGCTCGTCTCGCCACCCTTACCTCCTCTATACAGGACTCCTCGCCACCCTCTCATTCGTCGCTCCCCTTCTAATCCCCGCGCCTGCTACTCGACATGTCGCATCATCGGCGCCTCGGCAATCTCAAAGAGCTAAAATGGAGGCTAGCTACGAGGTTCTAGGAGACGCTCACAGTGAGCCTGCCAGTGAGGAAGATATTGATGATATCAATGGCGAGGGGGTGAGAGTGGAGGTGGAGGGCCTCGTCCACAGCTACATTGCACGAACCGCCTTCTCTGCTCTGGGTTTCACTATGGCAGTTATTGGAATATGGGGTGATGGTGCACCTCAGGCCGTTGTCTACGTCTCATAAGAGAGTTTGACACACTTTTGCGATTTGTTTTACAAGTTGAGAGAGACGAGTTAAACATAATGGCGTTCTCATTTTCTTTCACGAATGATATTTCATGACTAGTTACGACCATCTCATGTCAACAATTCATTTCCGCCTCGGAATGTGAAAAAAAGAAAAAGAAACATGATAGCCGTATAACAAGTAAATAAACCCCAAAGTCCCCCGAATGCAAGCTTGGTGAGTACCAATCGGAGACTCGATGCATATTTGAGAAGAAAACCAAATCCTTTGCTTTGATGACCACAACATAGACACACCATTCAGTATGGAAATTCGCAGATATCGGAACTTTCATCGGAACCAGAAGAATGACCGTAATCAGAGCCTGACGAACTGTTTTTTGAGCCATGGCGTCGCTTCGTCTCCCAGGCTTGAGACAGACGAGACTTCATCTCCTGGACCGCAAAATCAATCGTCGTGCCGGACTCCTTTTCATCGGGATCGACTTCATCGTCGTCAACCCGAGCTTGAACGCTGAAATACCTTGACGCTGAGTACTTTTCACCCAACCTCTTAGCAACATCATTAGCTTCGTTCAAGCTTACCAAGCGGCGCTTCCCGGGATGCTGCTTCATTGTGGTGCGGCAGAGGTCCCATAAAACAAGATCGATGGTTCGGGATTCGAGCCTTTTGTTTGAACGATTCTTCTCAACGCCCATGGATGCCAAGATCAGAGGAACTTCCTGTGGCTTGTAGGTATCACTGAGCCCCAGACTTTCGAGCGATCTCCTCTGCTCTTGTGAATGAGCGTCCAAAGCAGCCTCCTGGATAAACTCCTCCGAGTTCTTTCGCAAGGTATCTTGGACGCGATTTCGGTCTTGAATGCTGGGCTTGTCAGGCATGGTAAACTTCTGGCTAGTGAGTTTGTCATGCGCGAGCTCAGCAGGAGTCCGGCCGACGGCGTTCTCCCGGTAGACAAGGCTGGGCTTGAACTCTACCAAGACGCGAACAGCGGCAATCATGCCAGTCATAATCGCCGTGTGAAGGCACGTGTCCCCTGCTCCGTTGAGCATCTCGAGTTCTTCGCCCTTGGAATATTCGAGAAAGAGCTTGAGCATCAGGACCGATTCCTTCTCTTGGCCAATGTATGGCTTAGCATACCCTGAGACGTTGTATCTGCGGTAACTGTTGCGATTGTCGGTACCAAGTGTCATTCCTGAAATTTGGGAAATCCAAGCGTGTATGGGGGTGGTGCCGTTCTCGTTGAGGTTCTTTCGCTGGAGGAAAAGATGGCTGCGAAGGCCTGAATCCAAGAGGTCCAGAAGCTCACGAAGCTGATATGCCTTGGGGTTGCGTTCGATTGCTGCATGGATGATGTTTTCACCCCTTTGGTTTCGAGTCGACTGATCCGCATTGGCTGCCAGCAATATTTTGACAGCGTCGATTCTTCCAAGGCGGCAAGCTACCATCAGCGGTGTGTCACCCTCAGAGTTCTTCTTCTCGATGAAATCTGGGCAAGCTTCAACAAGATACTCAAGTAGGTCGTTAGCATTATCTCCAGGATGCGCCAAAACCGCGCAATGGATCACGAGATCATCTGTTCACAGAGTCAGTATTGTTTGCACAGATTTCGGTTGAAGTGCTTACTATCAGCTCCAAGCCACTTGGAAATTGCGCGGTCGAATCCGCCAGGACTCTCCTTCAAATGCCTGAATCTTGAATCCTCCTTGGAGGCCTTGGACTTGGCAAACTCGCCATACAACCTATGCGGGGCATCTCCAAGGAAGAGTTCGACGCTCTCCACACTACCACCCAGAGCAGCATGGAGAAGAGGCGGCGTTCTCAGTCCGCTGCTCTTGATTACCATACCACGTCCAGCATTTGCCCAATCCTTTCTGTGAAATGAGTTAGTGGTGAGTAAATAAGACGATGGACGTTACTTCGTACCTTTTCCTGCCGTAGACGGTCAGTCCCTGGTAATATCGCGGCTTTCGCTTCAGCTCAACACCGCTCTTCTTGACGAGATGATCGAGTGGTATGCCTGCCCCAGTCCGTTTGATCACTAGGGCGAGCAGTTGAGTCTTCCCGTGCTCAACTGCCCACTTGAAATCCGACTGGGGGAAGGTAAAGCCGCAGGTCGAGCCTTCGTCCTCTTGATCAGCGTCATCGCCTTCGAACTTCTGACCTGAATAGTGTTGTGCCAAGTCCAAAAGGAGCTTGAGGCCAGTCGTATCGTTTGTGTCGAACGTGTGGACGAATAAGCTCCTCTTCCGATGTCGGTACACAACCTTCCCCTTCTCAACCAACCAGCTTGGAACCGTTTCACATAAAATCTGGAGAGGCTTGGTATGAGACTCCACCTCCATAGAAACATGCCCAATATCGTCTATGGTGAACTTGTCCTGCACCTTCTCAGAGACTATTCGTGGCTCGTTCTCGCTGGAGCTATCAGATCCATCGGAATCAGACTCATACTCTTCGTCTTCGTTGCCAGCCTCCATTCTGAAGCGGACCTTATCTTTTTTGGGTGGAGACCATTGTGCCTTGACGATTTCAAGCAAAGCCCTTGCTAGGTCATGGTGTCCTCGAAGGAAGGCTACCGAGAACGGAGTATTGCCCATGTTATCCGAGACAGCGATCTTGAGCGGTGGTTGATCCTTTTCGGCACCCCAGGCTTGAAGGGAGAGCTCCTTGACCTTCTCAATGTCTCCTGCCCACGCAGCCTCCATTCTGTTCCAATTAGATAAGACAATGAAAAACGATATGTGTACTTACAGCTCAATGTAACCATCTCTTCTCTTTTCCGTCATATCACGGTCATTGTTGAATGAGAAGTGAAACTCGAAAGGCTTGATGGCCTTTTCCTCGTCCTGGGTTCGGCTACTTGTGCTTGAGGGGTTGTTCCTCAGATTCGTCTTGATGTCAGGATGTAACTCATCGAAGGTTTTCCCACCTCGGTTTATGAGCTCCTCTTCAAGGGCTTGGAAACCTGCTGACAGCTCCTTGATTGCTTCCAGTTTTTCCGGAACTCCTTTAGGCTCTGGATTTTTCTTGATATCCTCCTCATATCGCTTGAGACGAGACGCGAATGACCTCTTTTGACTCTCAACTTGCTCTGAAACAACCCAATGAGAGTAACTTCCAGGAGTGAAGTGGCCCAGGAAGTCATCCATTCCTGGAGTCTCCCTTGGCTTCACAGGTCCAGTCTTTTCAACGTGGAATCCATGAAGACGCCTCAGCGACTTTTGGACCAGGTCTAAAGCTGATTGACCCTTGTTCCAGTTTCTCTGATACTCATTGAAAATCAGCCGATGTGTCTCTGTATTCAGTGAATTTGGGTCGGCGCCGTTTTCAAGAAGTTTGATTGCGACATCTGTACGACCAGATCGGATGGCGGTGATCAATGGCTGTTCCACAGTCTCCTTATACATCTTCTGGTTGGCCTCCAGAGTGCCCAGGCGTCCAGACATGTCGGAGACCTTGGCGGACTTCAACCAATTATCGAAGTCGATGTGAGCTGCAGCACCAGCAGTGAGTAGCTTCAACACCAAAGCAACATCTCCGCTCTGAACGGCAGTGTTGATCGGGGCAATAGTCTCTGCGTTCCAATAACTTCCATCGCAGACCATGTGATTGATAGCTGCCTTTATGCCCGTCTTGTCGTTATCCAGGAGCGTATCGATGAGTTCCACCTCTCCAGATTCAACAAATCTATGGAAAGCAGTGCATCCTTTTGAATCAGCTTGGGCAGACGTGGCGCCGAGTCGCATAAGGAGGTTTGCCATCGATTTGGCCTTGTCATTAGGCAGTGTCAAGGCCAGAACCAGTGTCAGAATCACACGACTATCACCATGTTCCGCGAGAGACTTGACGGGCAGAATCGAATCGGTCCCGTACTGCGTAGTACTTGTCAGTAGAAACTCTTGGAAATCTGGATTACGGGTCAGACTGATTTCACTTACATCACAAAGAACCCTGACAGCGTCCTCGTTGCCTTCTGCGATTGCAAGATGAAGAGGAGAACACTGGAGATCCCATGCTAAGGCGTCGACATTGAAGAAATCCGGCTCGTCTTGTGACTCTTCGGGAACAAGGTCCTCAGCATTCTCTGCTTCAACTTGCTTGATTTTGACGAAAGACCCAGTAGTCATAGATGCGGCATCGGCATCTGTTGTCTCGTCATCAATCATCTCGCCATCGGATTCTCCATCGGGATCTGATGCAACGTCCTTGTCACGAATCCCGTCATTGTGGTCAGAACTGGCCTTCTTTGCTGCTCGGCGCTTCTTGTCCTGTCGTTCCTCTTCAGCCTCTTCGTTTTCGATTGACTTCTCCATCAAGATTTTGATAATCTCCACATCACCTCGTGAAGCAGCGAGGTGCAGGGCATTCCTGCCGTCCGCCAGTCGTGCAGTCAGCCGTGCACCGCGCTCAACAAGGCACTTGATGACCTCTGGCGTCGATGTCATTACGGCGAGATGGAGAGGGGTTCTGCCGGTGTAGTCTCTCTTGTTAGGATCGGCATCTTCCTGACTTAGCCAGTTTGATACGTCGTCAACGTCACCATCGACAATTGACTGGCAAAGCCTGGTAACATTGCCCACATACGCCATATCAGTCCAGTCTTGCTCAGTCAGAGGGTTGAAAGAACCAATTTGCTGTCGACCAGGATCATCGATCAAGAAGGAGACTTTGCCTTTGATATAAATCTGAGCCTCCCTCTCTGCAACCTCCTTTTCCTGGTCTGTAACAGCCTCTGGGCAGCAGCCACAGCAGTCTTCGATCACGTCTTGTACACGCCCAAAAAATGCAGGGTGGCGATGGAGGTAAACCTCTCGATCATCAGGCTGATTCCATTCTGCATTGAGAAGAAGATCTCGCGTATAACAGAGTTTCTCGATTCGCTTGGCATTGAAGTGCTGCCCATAAGGCACAGTGAAGGTATGGTAGTTACTGACGTCCTCTTCAGACAGCCAATCAGCAATTTCATCCTCATGGTAGTCCTTAATGTTGCCGTGGAGGACCTGGTGGGATCTATAAACCCTGGGCCGGCCTCGCTCCTCACGTCTTTTGTCGAGATAAGTATCTCGAGCTGTGGTGGTTGGAAGTCGTTCAAGAACAAGGAGACGAGCCAGGCCTAGAGTTCTTCTGAAACTTCTTTCGAAGATGGTTGGATCGATCTGGTTTCGATCTAGTTCAGGCCAGTAGACCTCAAAGTTTCTGTGTGAATACTTTGACAGTCGATTCTCGTAAGAAGGACTTCGACGAGTAAGATCAATGTGGTTGATTTGCGTGATGAAGCTCCCGAGAGCCCTGGGAGTCACATATACCTGAGTCCTGTTAGACAAAGCCAAGAACTTCGGATCCCCTTGCTAAGACAATATGTTCTTATGATGAATGCTGCCTTACCTGAGTTCCATCGTATGCTCCACCTGCAGCGTCAATGTCAAAGCCAGTGAGGATTTCACTGACAGATTTGTAGACGCGGAGAACAATCTATAACACAATCAGTCATCATTATGATAGACGTGAGGCAGTGTGGGGTTCTGTACCTGAATGTGCCGAACAGGATATTGACTAGCAATTGTAATTGCATATTTTGTTCTCACAACTGTTACCTCATTCAAAAGAGCATCTTTGATTGCCTGTTCAATCTGTTTGATCTTGTCGATGGCCTGATCGTGATTGAGCCCATACAGAAAGAGATCAACATCGGAAGCGGGGCAGAACTTCTCGTGGTAATACTCTCGAAGTTTTCGTTTAGTTGTGTTAAACTCTTTAGGGACAGGCAGGAGACAGTTGACGACTGAAGAACCAGCAGCCACAACGTTTGACCAGTCTAAGTCAGCCAGTGATGACTCTGAAAATATGTTGAAGTTCTTCTGGAACTCTTCGAGGTTCGCAACTGTCGCAGGGGAGTCATGGGCACGACGCTTGTCATCTGGAAGAGCCATTATGTACTTTGACTTTTCCTCGTCAGACTCGGCGTCCAGATTACGTGCGCGAGTGGTGATAAACTTGGTATTCTCCGTAAAGAGGGGAACCACATTGAGATAGGGGTCACCGAGGATTGGGTTCTGGCGATCTTGCGCATATATAGATCGCAAGTTCGCTTCATACTCGCGATATGGCGCCATGATTTCGGTGATCTTTGTGTCTTTGTGGTCAAAGATGTACTTCGCCAGCTCCGAATGAGGAGCAGGGAGCTTTGGGAGGTTGTCCATTTTGATTGGGGATCAGGACTTCTGGGAGAAGAAGAAAAGGAGATTGAAGGATGAAGTGGAAAAAGAGAGAGAAGGGGAGCTGAGAGTGTATAGAAGAGGAAAAGATATAGAGATGCGAAGTTCTGAGCTTGTTCAATGCAGGTGACCTAGAGTGATCTTGCTATAGTAATCAGTCGAAAATGATATCAAAGCTACTGGTGCTCAGAGAAAGAACACTTGAAGAAGAGAGGATTTTTCAACAGTTTTATATATTAAGGTAGGTACACATGGATGGAACTTGCCCAGTTGTTAACCCCTCCTCTTTGACCTGGCCAGCTGAAGCCATCCCTACCGCCATCAATAGAATTCTACCCCACTACCCTGAGGCTAAATATCAGTGAGGTTAGACCGCGTCCCACAACGCGTGTTAGTGGCAGCTTCCTGGGGTACAGGGGTATGTGCTGCCTAAAATGGCGAGCAATCAATACGCGAAAGCTCGTGACCTTGACCAAAGAGGTCCACTGATGCCTGGCTTGGAAGGCAGCATCTGCTTAATGAGATGATCGTTGTCACATACAATGGTCTGGTCGCGGTGAGACAGCGTGAATTGGAAAGATTTCCCGCCAGACATCATGAAATGGTCGGCGATGGACTGTTTGGGATTTCAGTCAGGCAGAAGACCCCTAAATTCCACTCGAGTCGACACTGACAGTCGATCAGCCAAGAACTTGACTAAATACACACTATTTTAGTAGTGAAGGCCAATTTGTTTCAATATGATAGTCATACGATCTCAGTGTAGACCTATACCGGATTATGAAACATCCATCTGTGGTCTTCCGCTATCTCCATTAGATAAAAAATCATTCTATTCTGTTCGTCCATGTAGCTTGAACATCTGCGATTGAGTTGCAATCAACGGTACGAAGCATAAAACCGCAATTGCGCCACGACATACTTCGATATTTGGTGGTAACAATGAAGACTACCTACCTTTTGCAATAAAAATGAATAAACAGAGAGCCATTCAGAGGCTCAATGCCTGACGCTACAATAGCAGCACGTCTCACCGATATCCATATTTTATGGAAACATCCTCCAAAGTACTCCGTAGTAAATTAAGCGGAACAGTGAATCACGTGCTCTCGCACCTCGCACTTTAGTACCAAACGCGTGACGCGCTAGAGCGGGACAGCCACCTCCGAACCCTGGGCCATGATAACAAGCAGAGCTTTTCCAATTCAATCATTTGGCCACGACTCGAGACATCACAATATACAAACTACTCGATGTTTCTGACAAAGGCAGCTGAAAGACGCTCCGACATCATAGTGTCGGCTTCATGACTCGCAACAACCTTGCCGAGCATCTGTCCTGGCTGTTGAACGATCAAGCCTGCTCCAGGCCTGTAACGCCATCTTTTCCAGTCTGTAGCGACTCTTCTCAGATTAGCTTGCCTCAATCTCAACACTCAAGCTCCCAGGCACGACAAAACGTACGGACTACTACATCTGACCGCCCAGAAGTCGCTACTCGAGGGAGAAGCGACGCGTCGGGTACATCCAATGGACGGGCTGCATTGGGTCCAATATCGCGGCAGACGGACCAGGTGATATTCGACGACGAGGAAGACGCCATGGGACGCCTTGTGCTCAGCTCGAAAGCCAAGAAACCCAGCCTTGTTTCGAAACCACAGCAACTCCCTACGCCTTTAACCGTCACTCAGGACGTCTCAAACCAGCAAGATGTTACTGGCAAACGATCGAATGAGTCGCCACCAAAAAAAATACAAGTTCAAGTATCGGTTTCAGCCCGAAAACCCACGAGTAGTCCCGACTTCCCAGAACTCAAGACTGGTGGTATCGATTATATGGACTTGACCGACGATACCTTTGCTTCTTCAGATTCCTTGTCTTTCGGTAGTGACGTGAAGCTATGGCGCGAAGACTATGCAACTCGACCAGAACCCGAGCCGGCCGTGTCAAGCGGTAGGAAGAGGAAGAGCAATGAGATTTCCAAAGAGGAATTTAGCGATTTCGGTGATCTACCCGACATCTACGAACTTCTAGGCACCGAACCTCCACCTCCAAGCCCGACACGGTCCGCTCGACGCAAGAATAGACTGTCTAGTACTCGAACTCGCCAAACTCGTGACATCCCATCGATTGGCGAGGAAGACCATATTATGCTGTCGCCTTCGACTCGGATTCACAGCCAGTTTGTCCGCGAAAAGAGGACCGCCCCCTCAAATGAGTCCAACCAGGACCTGGAAGGTTCTTCAAACCTCTTGAAGGCACCCGCAAGCTCTGAAAATACCAAGTCACCACTTCGAGCATCATCGCTACCGCCACATACAATACCTACAGGGGATGAACTAGTTATTCCCGACTCTGATGACGAGTTTTTAACACCGCCGTCTCATAATGACTCTCTCACTATTTTGAAGACTTCAACGGTCGGGGGCGACAGCGTTGAGTCGCCGGAACTCAAACCTCCTATATCTGCTGTCAAATTTGACCTGCATACGACCTCCCAACGTCAAATCTCGTCTGGCTCAACTATTACTGGCGAGCCAACAAGCACAACAAACAGCTCACAGTCTAATAGGCCGATAGCTGGCGATGCTCTTCACAAGTCATGTGGCGGGGACTTTCTTCCCTCTAGCCAAGAACCGGTTCTCCTCAAGCAATTGGCTTCCGACTCAAATGCCTTGACCAATTGGGCGGAGTTTCTCGATAGACTCATTCAAGAAAATGGAAAGAAGTTTTCGCAGGCAATAAACGAAAGATGGTCGAAACCGCAACGTGCAGAGGTCAAGGCTGAGAAGGAGTGTCTGAAACGGCAACGATCTGCTATCACGGAACTCGCTGGCCCTGTCGAAGAATATAGAATCCTCGGCGAGAAACGAGAGAGTCTGGCCCAGCAGATCGCTCAAGCCTATGAGGAGAGTCTCGATACAGATGAGGACGAGGTTCGGTTAGATGATCTTACGGATGAAATCCAAGAAGTTGAGGACGGCCTCCTTAAAAGTATTCGGGATGCTAGGCTCGATGTTGGTGGGTTTCTTGCGACCACTACGACCTTACATCCTGGTCCAGCCTCTGCACCAGTTGTCGTACTAGGTACTCAACCCGTCTTTCAAAACAATGTCAATATGTCGATGGCTTCACGAGATGCCATCCCAGCCAGCGAAACGGGCACACAAGTGGTTCATCAGACTCAGTTACCCAAAACAAACGTTTGGAACCCCCCAGCCTCTAGAATTGAAGCATCGCAAGGGCTGAGCGTTCTTTCACAGGAGGATGACGACCCTTGTGCACTATTCCCAAGAGATCCTACAAGAGCATCAGGAGCGCCTTATCAACAGGGTCGGATACTTAAGTCTAGGCCAGTAAGTCCCATCCCTGTGGATGCAGAGTTCGATGTCAGTGACGAAGAGCCATCGGATTCGGAAGACATTCAGTCTCGTACCCAGACTCGGCCTCCAAACATCTTCGCGCATCTGGGTAGCAGTAGCCGACGGATGCCACAAGCGACACATCACCGAGCGGGCGATGAATTCAGTGATTTCAGCGACGATGAGGAGATGCTCGCTTTTGCACAGGACTACGAGATCCGTCAATCTCTGGCACCCGAATCGCAAGACCAGAGGAAGATCTTTTCAGAGACGTCGGGTAATGCGTCAGCAACGGCAAAGCCACGAGCGGTATCCAAAAAGTCGCTACCCTTGATGGCTTCTGAAGCGATCCCTGCCCAGCTGATGAAGTACCCATGGTCATCCGAAGTCCAGAGGATGCTTAAAGATCGATTCAGAATGAAGGGTTTCCGTTGCAACCAGCTCGAGGCAATCAATGCTACGCTTGGAGGCCAAGATGCCTTTGTGCTAATGCCGACGGGCGGTGGCAAGTCACTGTGCTACCAACTACCGGCTGTTGTCAAGACTGGAAAAACTCGTGGTGTCACAATTGTTGTGTCGCCATTGCTCAGCTTGATGCAAGATCAGGTTGATCATATGAAAGCTTTGGGGATACAGGCCGTTGCGTTCAATGGAGAGTGCTCAGCTGAATACAAGAGGCAAGTCATGAGTGCTTTCAATGAGAAAAGTCCGGAACACTTTCTGGAACTATTATATGTTACCCCGGAGATGGTGAGCAAAAATGTCAATTTCAACAACGGCCTGGAAACGCTTCATCGTAAAGGGAAGTTCGCACGTCTTGTGATCGATGAGGCACACTGCGTCAGTCAATGGGGCCATGATTTCCGCCCAGACTACAAGATACTTGGTCAAGTACGCCAAAAGTACCCAGGGGTGCCTGTCATGGCCCTCACAGCTACCGCGACCAAGAATGTCATAGTCGATATCAGGCACAACCTTGGAATGGACAACTGCCAGATTTTCTCTCAAAGCTTCAACCGCCCGAATCTGTACTACGAAGTCCGGTCGAAGACAACAAACGAGAAGGTTATGGAAGCAATCTCTTCTCTGATACATTCCAGATATGCAAACCAGAGTGGAATTGTCTATACAATCTCACGAAAGAGCGCTGAAAAGGTTGCTGAAAGCCTCTCGAATAAAGGTATAACGGCCAGGTTTTATCACGCAGGTTGCGATCCTCAGGAAAAGGTCGAGGTTCAGAATTCCTGGCAGAGAGGACAGGTCAAAGTTGTGGTTGCTACAATCGCATTTGGAATGGGCATTGACAAGCCTGATGTGAGGTTCGTTATACACCACGGTCTTCCAAAGAGCCTGGAAGGCTATTATCAGGAGACTGGCCGCGCAGGCAGAGATGGCAATTCTTCTGACTGCATTCTTTTCTACGGAAAGGCGGACATAAGAGTCCTGAAGAAGCTGATTGCGGATGGAGATGGTAGCCACGATCAAAAAGAACGCCAAATGTCTATGCTGAACAGAGTCACGGCTTTTTGTGACAACAAATCTGATTGTCGAAGAACTGAGATTCTACGCTATTTTGGGGAAGACTTTTCTGCAACACAATGCAGAAAAAGTTGCGACAACTGCAAGGCTGGGTTGACTTTCGAGCAACAGGACTTTTCTGAATATGCCGTTGCTGCCATCAAAGTTGTCCAAGCCCAGAACCGCATCACAGCAGTGCAATGCTCTGACATCCTCTTGGGGAAAAAGTACCCCACAAATGAAGCAGAACTTTCTGACGAGTGGCATGGCATGGCAAAAGGCCTTAAGAAACATGAGTTGATCCGAGTCATCGACAAGTTATCGGCTGAAAAGGCTTTCAATGAGGATAATCAGGTTGGTCGCCATGGCATGGCGATACAATATCTACGTCTCGGACCAACATATCGATCGTTCCTCTCGGGTCAACGCAGGTTGATGCTGTCGATTCAGGTGCCGGAGCCCGGTACAGCCAAGAAAACCCCCAAGTCTCGCTCTAAGAAAGGCAGCAAGGCACCGGCCGAGGAAGAAGCCTCGAATATGCCCTCAACGTACGTTTCTTCGCCTGTCGGCCGGCAGAAAAAGAAGTCGCGGACGACCGAGACTAATCGTGGGCACACTGGGCAAACACCATACTCGTGGGAGGATGCAGGTTTTGTAATGGACGATGACGATGACGATGACTACGACGACGCCTTTGATAATCTCCCTCAACATCGGCCGGCGAAGCCACCCTCTCGTACTTCCGGGCCGCCAATATTAGCCGATACCGACATGGGAAGCCTGGATGAAATACACCGAGACATGGTTGAAAGTTTTGTGAGGGAAGCAAAGCAAACAGAGGAGAAGATTCGCAACCAGAAAAGCTTGAGAAGGCCCTTGTTTACCGAAAAGGACTTCCGACTCATGGCTATTCACTGGACTACCTCCCCCGAGAAGATGCGGAGGATCCCAAGCATCGACCCCGACAAAGTCAACGACTACGGCCCTCGGATCCTCCGCATTTTGCAAAAACACTACAATCACTATCGAGAAGCCATGGATCCTCGGAGTGGTAGCCGAGATCAGGACGTGGTGGATCTTATCAGCTCGGAAGTCGAGATGGATGATGAAGCCCTTGAGGATGAAGACGGCGAGGATTCGCACTACTTCAACGGAAGCTCAAGGCCAGATGTGCAGGCATTTCACAGCAGGCTTCAGACCCTTGGCAGCACACAAACTCAGGCCAAGCCGCGAGCGTCTAGTAAGAGCAGCGGGAGTACGAAGAAGTACGCGGGAGGGAAAAGATACCCCAGCAAGAAACCTACAAGTGGCGTGACAAAACGCAGAAGTACTGGTGCCAGCTCCAGCCGTAAAGCTAGCGGCTCGTCGACAGTAGGCAGAACCTCCGGCGCAGCCCCAAAGACGCTCAAGAAAAGCGGGATAGGCTTGATGCCCATGTAAAGCAGGGATCAAGTGCACCTTTCTTTTTGATTCACGAACCCGACACTATTAGAACATGGAGACATGGATACGGATACAATTGGCAGGGAGGAAGTGGAAGATGGATGATGAACATTTCAATGACATGCATGGGCACTTGCTTCTCCCTTCTATGATCATACCCCTTTCCCACGAAGCTTTGAAGAATCGAGACTCCAAACATTAGGTAGATAGATGACTGTGGTTTTTGAGCGGGCGGGAGTTGATGGTGTTTCTTCTGCATGGGCGGCGATTGGGGGCTTCAACTCGTTTCGATTTTATACACCACACAACCCCCGGCGTTTCTGGGATGCACGCATAAACAAGGAGCTTTGCATTAGTCTAGGCTTGCTTTTATACATTGAGGTAGCTAAGTAAGGCACCTGTGCCATGGCATCGAGGAAAATAAAGCCTGATTGTCACAAACATGCACATAACAAAATGAAAAGAGAAATCATACTATGGACTAGCAAGGTTCTGCTTTTGGGAACTGTTTGCATAGAACCCTTTACTTCTTTGAATAGAGTTCTTTCTACATCTAGACAGGCAGCTCGTTGAGAGGAAGCATGATGCGAATGTTACGATGCAGCAATATTGTGCCAGCCTAGATTACCACATAGCTTCCTTCTTCTCCGTCCTAATTACAGCACATTGTGCACAATTTGGCACAAAAAGAAAGAAAATGTCAAGCGAAAGAGTTTGACTCGTGGTCGGGGACTACGGAGTCCAGACAAAGAAAACGGGAAAGCAAGACTGTGTCATCCCATAAGTTATGTCCCAAACTCCGTCAACCGTCTTGATGTGAACCCGGTACGCCTTGCTGCTGAAAAGAATTATTTCGTAAATGGTATGCCAGGCTCTTTGATAATGTTGAGAGGTTCGTATAACGAAGTCAACTCGATGGAATATGGTGTTACATTGGAACGGGAGGCATCATTCCTGGGCGAAGCCTGTTAACGGGCTATGTTGCAGTGGAGGCGTATTGCTCTCAATGTCTCCATCTGGGCTTTGAATCTTTCGGCTCAGCAGGAGAAGGCTTGCGCATTGTAGACCGAACACTCGAGACAGACGCAGGGCTGGCCCGGCCGGTTTCTGTAGGCTGAGGAAGAAGACTAATCCTCCTTGAAGACATAGCAAGAGAACTAGCAGGCCTGCTGTGCCGGTCTCCGCCGGGCCCGATAGATCTCGAGGCCTGTAGAGACGAGCGTCTGCCGGAGAAGGCCGTTGTTGATTGATGAGAAGCCAGGCGTGGCTTTGGCAATGGCTGAGAGTTTGCACCAGGGGACGCAAGCCTCTCCCGGAATGATAGGTTCGAGTGACTGCCTCTAGTGGGCGTTTCGTCGACTCTGGGAGACGCTGATGAGGCACGTGCTAGAGGGCTGCGCAATGTCGGTAGCTTTGAGGTGCTAGAACCTGGTGTCGTTGAGCCAGCGGATTTATGTGCGACAGGGCTCTTAGCATACGGACTCGGTGTCGTTAGCGTAAGCGGTTTAAAGTTGTGACCTGTATCGACATCTGACGTATTTGTCGAACCGTTCCAACGTGGGCGGTGTGCAAGCTTCGAATCTGGCCTTTTAATCTGGCTGGGCGGCAGACTGGTAGTAGACGAAGAGCCTGAGATAGTGGAAAGGCGAGAGAAACCCGATTTCCTGCTTGTTTGTGATGTTGGTGCTGGCAGTGAAGAGTGTCGACGGTTCGAAGGAATTTGGCGGTTGGCAGCACCTGGCGTAGCCCGTACTTTTGGGTTTTTTGATAATGGCGTATGAGGATCCAGTCCCAAACTCGACATGATGACTGACGATGGTGGTGAGCTGCCGGGGGTTTCACGTCCGCTACCTAAGGTTGAGCGATCGTTTGAGAGCATACTGGAGATGGAATCCCGCAGCTGCTGACCCTTATCTGCATGAATTTCCTCAATCAAGGACTCTGCGTCTTTCATCTGCTGTTTCAAAGCCTGCCACCTATTTTGCATGTCGTTATGCAAACGCAGAATTTCACCATTAACTGTTAGCCGCTCACTGACACCCTTGTCGATGATTGAGAGGACACGCTCAATGGCTGGCCCATAATGCATTCTTTTGGCCTCGTAGCTTTCCAACTTCTTCATCATAGCGGGCTGGTTAGTCAGATGCATACCGGAGTCGGCAGCCTCTCTAAGTTTGAGGAGAGAGCGCTCGACAGACTCTTGCATCTTCTGTGCTTGCCTACCAGCACCTCGGAAAACAATAACCCATCGATCCTCTCCTAACTCCTTGCGTAGTGACTCGGCATCCTTCTCGAGCTTCTTGTAGCTAGCATCAAGTCCTTCACGACGCATGTTTAGCTCCTCACAGGCTGTGGGAAACGATGGCTCGGCCCTCGCCTCAAACATGGACAGCCGCATCGGCAGGAAGTCAAGAGATGCCCTCAAAGGCTGCATTCGAGCAAACAGAGCCAGTAAACTCGAGTCGTCCTGCGACAAGGTGGGCGTGCCTGGTGAGTTAGGTGTTACTGGAAAGGCCGGAAGGCTGTAACGACTTGGGGCCTGCAATCGAGCTGCCTGAATAGGGTTCTCTTCCACAATCGTCTCAAGGTCCCCAATGTCAACACTGTCAGCGTTGGCAGCCATCAAACTCTTGTGTCGTCGTTCTTCCATCTCAAATACCAATCTGCTGAGTTCATCCATTTCCCCTTGTACATCTCCGAGAACGTTGTTCCAAAGTTCCTCCCACTCCATAGCTATTTCCACCTGAGCTCTTACCACATGTAGCGTCCTGCGGATTTTCTCCCACTCATGAATGACTGACTCCATTTGCGAAACAGCTTGGGTCAGGTCTTGCACAGATACATTGGCAACATCCTTTCTGTTTTGCAACTGTTCGATAGCTCCAACATAGGCTTTGACCAGCTCCTCAAAGCGAGTGATAGCCATTTCGACTTCAGCCAGGCCTTCGCGACCACCAGCTGCAGCCCACTCGACATCATCTTCGCTGTCCAGGCCTTCCACGACCTCCGATGCCTTGGATATCCAGCTCCTGATTTGCTCGGCAGCATTGATCAGTGCTTTGGCAGCTACCTGAGCCGTTGGAATTGCTGTAACCTGGCTCGCTAGCGATTCCGCATCTGGGAGTTGCAGTGACGTTAACTGAGCAAGCTGAGAGGCAAAAGAAGCGCGCGATAGCGTGTATATAGAACCGGGGCGGTTATGACCAGGTGTGAAATATGAGTTGAGGCTGGGAACGTAGTCGGTCGGGGGCGTAGCCGGCGTAGAAGTTGCGATCGGTGGTGTATCCTTCGGGGGTGGTGGAGGGGGCAGGCCTGCACTATCAGGAGACGGAGGGCGTGTGGTGCGCTCGATGTGTTCGCGGCGAGTATCCAGGGTGACCTTTGTCCCATTGCCATTGGTGTGGTCAGGGAGCCGATACTTGTGAGTGTCCATGTCCAGGGGTTCGGGGGTTTGAATCTCGGGCATCAAGGCCACGGTAGAATCGGGAATCTCGACCTTGAACGGCGGTAGCTCAAGATTTGGGTCGTGGGCGACGGGCTTTGGTGAGGAAGAAGCGCCGGCGCCCTTCCACGGGCGACCGCGCCGGGCGATGACCGATTTGACCGAACCCGCTTGGTGCTTCTCGTCGAGCTGTCGAAGCTGATCTTCGTCCAGACGGCCGATACGATCGTTTTGAGGCGTTATCGGGGGCGTAGAGAATTTTTGGGCGCCAAATCCCAAAGCTTTTAGTCGGGCAGCTAATCCAGGTGAGGTCTTGCGAAGAGCAGATGATGGTAGGGGTGACGTTGGAGTAGGAAACGGGAGAAGAGCGTTTGTTGACGTTGACGTTGTTTTTGTTATCGTGGCAGGGGTTATCGCGGCTGAGGCGACGACAGTCGTGCTAGTCCTGGGCGTATCGGTGACAGACGAGGCAGAAGAAGTCGGAGTTGTGTCAATAATGGAAGATGAGAAAGTGAGCAAGCTGGAATTAGGATCTGGGGTGTAGGTGGAGGAGGGATTGGCTGAACCAGGGTTGAATGGCAGGTGAGATAGTTGACCAGGGACATCAGCGAAATTCAGCAGGCTGTCCGTGGGCACATCATGGTCCTGGTCACTGTAGCAGTTGCCGCTGGCAAGCTCGCCCAGGTCCGTAGGTCGGTTAGTTTCAGGGCTTGCAGCAGGCGTTGATAAAAAGGGATCAGCCTTTGACATCCAGTCGCTGTCGTTGTTATCATTGACGGCTGAGGTCGTCGCGTTCAAATCGCTGGTGTTCATCTAATCGTTGGAGTTGGCCCCTCGAAAAGCGAGGGACAGCTGGAAACCTGGTTAGAAATTGGTCGTACCAGTCCAAGTTTTGAAGTGAGATCCAGGTCCCAGAAGCCAGGATTTGTTGAATGGGTTTTGCACTCGATATTCAGAAGCGAAATGTTCTTTGTAAACCGTCAATGCGCAGATGAAAAAAAAAAAAAAAATCAAAGACAGGACAGATTGGATGATTGTTGGTGATGTATGAAATCTCCAACTTTTTCTGAGTAACTGTCACAGAGTGTCCTTATGCACTCAGAATCTCTCCCTCTATCTCCCTGAGACAAATATCTTGCCTTTCAGTGCCACTAATCACTCTGGCCCAACCGTGCGCTATCAAACTGTCATGGTATTGTGCAGCCGTGATCGCTGAGGCCAATACGAACCCCAATGACAGTGCCGGGGCAGAAAATGGGAGGGAGAGTGGTCGAATGAATTACGACGCTCTCACATGCACATGCACATCTAGGATGTGATGGATGGGCTGAGGGTTGCTGTCAATGATAGCTTGGGTGGGGCTAGCGGCCAAGTTTTGAGGGTCCTCTGTAGCGGAGATTACCAGACTGCCAGCCACTGATTGGAGGTAAGGCAGCGAACAAGAAGCGTAGGTAAGAGACTGCTGAACAGAAGCAACCTCTGGTGAAACAGCAATGAACAGTCAAAGGTTTTTACGCTGCCGTTTGAGTCGATTAGGAGCTGTCGTCTCTGCCTCAAGCTATAACCTCGCCTAGCTCAGATAGGTAGACAAAATGATAAGCACATCGGCAGGACAGGTGCGTTGATGAAGAGTACAACAAAACAGTCGGATCAAATGTTGTCGCAGAGGAAAGCTCAGATGGGACCGAAGTATTCGAACTCTCATCAAACGAGAGCAGCACGGCTATCGTTGGATGAGGACAGAGAGACAGAGAGTGTCAGGCGTAGACAAAAGGGGGCCAAAGTTTCGGACAGAGTATTTGAAAGGAGAATGACAAGATGTGTCCAAGATGCAATGACTGTCGTAAGTGGAGAAAGGCAGAGTTGTAGTTGGCAGGACAAGAGAGAAGCCAACAAAGAGAATGAGTTTGTAGTCAAAGGTAGAAGAAAATCTTACTGGCAACTCAAGGTCTTGAAGATTGGTGGTGACTTATTAGATGAGGATACCTAAATGGAAGGGCCAGAGGCGTGGAATAGGCTAGGTTTCGGCAGGTACAAGGTTAGTAGCCAAGGCCGGCGAAAATACCTAACATGGGAGCTCTGTTTGTATTAAAAATAATTACCTTACTAAGGTACCTTATTGGATGGGAAAAAGAATAGAGTGAAGAATAAAAGTTATTATTAACCTCAATCCGGCAATCAGAACGATAGCCAAAGAGAAAGGCCAAACGAGGTAGTCTAAGATGGAAGGCACTAAAAGTCAAAGACCCCAGCATAAAGAAGGTTTATGAGGTGTCGTTAAAGCAACGGGTATAAGCTTAGATGAACACGGAGTCGTTTCTCTCAGCACTCTGCAAATAGACAAGAAGCCCGCAGGAAGGAGTATAAATTGAGGTCTCTGAATTCTATACCTACCCACCTGTTCGTAGTCGCGTCTCTCTGTACATGTATACAATACTTGAACGCAGGAAAGGACGATGTTGATATTACATGCTACGTAGTATGCTTGATTGACGCACACTGACACGGGATAACTGCCGGGATTGGATCATAGGCTGCTTCTGATTTGCTTGCGAATTGTCGGAAGAGCTGTATCCCTGGTCAATGATCTCGCCTAGCAGCAGCCGGTCAGAATTAGCGTATATCGACCTCTGTTGTCGATCCAAAGGTTGCTTAAATTCAGGAAGCTTGAAAAGTGGACAATTAGTTGATTGGGAACAGGTTGCCATATGTATTCAGTTTTTAATTAACAGACATTGAGCTGTACAGAGCCATGAAGAGAAGTCATTATGGGGAAGACGTTGCAGTAGAGCATGCGCAATATGCCATTTGTTAGATGATGATTCCCATCTTGCCATAAATGTTCGTTGATAATAAACGTTGGAGAAGAAAAAGAAAGAAAAAGAAAACCCGGCAATACACCGTACAGTAGACGCAATGGCATATGCACAGAGGTATCAACATTGATCTATTCATTCACCAATTACGGTTAGATTTCGGGGAAGTATGCATTTCAAGTGCATAAACCCAATAACGGAAGAATTAACCATCGGGCCCGTCCCGAGCCCCAGGTTCGACTTTCACGGGGTCCAATGGCCTTTGTTGAGCACGGAGCTTTCTTGTAAACGGCTCCTTGTCGTCATCGGGATGGAGTTCCAATGAAAGTCTGAAACTCGTAACTGCTGACGCCCATAGCAACGGGCCCATTGCAGACAAGCAAGAATTCCAATCAACCTGGAGGAGATTAGCATGCCCGATAAAGCCTGTGCTAGAGGCCTAGCCCTCTGAATCTGCAAACTCACGATCCGTTCTCGTACAATTGCAGGTTGCCCGGGATATGATTGATACTGGCGTGCTGTCGGTTATCGACAATTGTGATATTAATAAAAGAGCTTTGCTGCTGTAGTAATGATGCCGATGCCATTGCTCCATATTCGATCCTCCCCTGACCCCATCTATTCATTTATCCCTGACATCTGACCGTGCAATTTGTCGTGTTGATAAAACGCTACTGTACCAATTGTTCTAAGCTCAGAGAACCGGTGGTCAGTTGTGTCCAGTCGACGGCCTCTTACTTGACGGCCTTGCTGGATGGTCTTGTCATTTGTACCTAGGGCTGTGTATTGCAGCTTCTTTCCCTGTCTTTGGCGTCTGTGATGCCGATCTTAATCCTCTTCTGTCCCAAGCCATACATAATACATATCTGGTAGCCCTTGGTCGACTCTAGGTACATCTCAAACCGCCATCACGATAACGAATAGGTAGAAAACGTCCCTACCTATCCCTATCGACTCTCCCTCTACCTCCCTCCGGCTCCTGCTACTGCTACTGCTACTGTTCCTGCTCTACCGATAAACCCTGACGACACGCGGCTTCTGGAAAACACGAATTCTTTCTACAATCCTTGCTCTGTTTACGACCAGCAGCTTAGCTTCTCCATCGTCTCTTGATCACCCCTGTCACGCGTTGGCCCTTCGCTGTCCAGTCGGTATCCGTGAGAATTGGAGCACTGGATGTGTAATTTTACCCTGGCTTTGTCCGTGCCCATATGGGCCTGTCCCGCCAACCACTCACTGACTGTATCCAGGCATCAGGTCGCCCCATCGCCGTTGGAAACCCCCTGGAAATCATTCAACCATTGAATTTCCCCTTCCCGTCTTGTCGCCGTCAACTTTTTAATTAATCTAATTCCTCCCCCCTCTTTACCTGGTCTCATCTTGTCTTGTCTTGCTGTCCTGTCTTCTGTCTTTGCTACCCCTCGATTACTGCGTATATTCGATCCTCACCTTTTCTGTTAATCTCTTTCTCTCTCTGCAGCGCAACCCAGTCGCAGTTCCCGGGCTGATCCATTATCAAGCCCCAATTTCTAGGCCAAGCTATCCCCGAGATATCGTGTGGGACCTCATCTCTCGTGTTTGTGAATCTGTGTAAGTGCAGATCATTGTTCACAGACACAACGTCACGGTCAAAGGTCACAAGGTTGATCTTGCGAGGGTCGATCAACTATTGTACTACTACACATCGATAAATCAAAGTTCAAGCTCTATCACACTCGGAACTCTCTTTTGTTTAGCACAGTACCAGCATAGCATCTATAGCAAGATGACTACCACCAACGATCAGACACCGTCATTTCGCTGCGACTCCCCGCCTCCGGACGCTCTTCCAACACCAGCTATCGGTGCATGCCCAGAGCTCTCTCGCTGCTTGTCGACGACATCCTCTTGGTCGCATGGCAGTAACGATGCCAATCCTCGGGATGCTCTAGGCATAGAGAAGTTCAACCGTCATTCCACCGGAAGCCTCGACACTAGCACGCTGAAGAACCGCCATTCAGATATCTCGGCCATGTCTCGTCACTCCAGTTATAACTTTGACGGCAGGAGTCGTCGACGGGGATATATGCGGCCACAAGGAACTGATTTTGCCGCCAGTGCCCGATCCCGCGAGAGCGTGATGAGCCTGGGCAGCATCGCGCATCTGCAGTACTATTTTGCTCGAACAGGCTTACTTGACGGCAAGGGTGGTCAACTGGCCAGGAAGAAACAGCAGCGCGCCACCCTGGATCTCTCTTCCTTGGACACGAATGCCGAAGATCTGCCCAAGATCGTTGGGTCGGATTTTGACTCGTCATACGCCTCTACCGACAGCAGCCCAGATTTCAGCTCCCAGGGCTTCGGCACCGAGCTTGTTGAGTCTCCTATCGAGGAGCTGGATGATTATTATGAGGACAACTTCAGTGACCTTGGCGGTGATATGCTCCCACCGACTGTGAGTACGTATCACCACCGTGAAAAGGTGGTCCCCAAGCCACCCACCATTCTGGAGCTCAAGTCAGAACTCGAGCAAACGCTTAGCGACGCCAAGAAGGCACTGAATGAAGTCGAGGCGCGAAGAACCGGCACTTACGAGGCACCGTCCAGTGCCCCCGACTATCCCAACATGCCAGCAGAAAACACACAAGGTTGGTTTGAGCTGCAAGGAATGCATATTCTCGACGTTGTTACGCTGGCAATCCGCGCAGCAAAAATCTACTACACAGCGCACGAACTGCCTGACCGTCTTGACTCTATTAAACCCGAGAAGCAAGTCAGGGCAGACCTGTTAGCTGTTATGGAAACATTAAGGCAGATGGCCACCCGAAATTTCAAAGAAGGCATGAGGCAAGAGGAGATCAAAACTATGAATGACTGGGTCGAGAGTGTCTTCGATATCTTGAAAAAGGAACAGGAGATCGAAGACGCGGAGAGGGCTGAACGGGTCGGCTGGACATGGCTCAAGGGCGACTGGACTGGTCGCGAACTGGAGCGGGAACGAGCGTTTCTCATGTCTATGGACACGGTTTCTGATCCTTTACCAGAATGGAAGTCAATGTCGCCTGACGATCCGAAGCCTACCCCTTTCCTCGAAGCCATGCAGAATGGTGTGCGACTGGTCAAACTTCACAATGCCGTTGTGCACAAATCACGAAGACGATTTGGTGCCATTGGAAGCTTTCATACCGATACCCAGAAGCCCTATCGTTGCGCTGACAACTTACGATACTGGGTCAAAGCTGCCGAACTGCGCTTCGAGGTCATGTTGAAAGTCGATGTGCTCGGAGTCCAGTACAACACATCTCCACAGGCCTGGATTGATTTTGAGACTGCCATTCTCAAGTGGTCTCGCCATGTGCGCGAGGAGATCACTCGCGAGCTTGAGTTATAGCAAGCGAATCTTATACGCTCTTTTTTTTTTTTTTTTCTGAAGTGACGAGGGACATGCCCAGCTCGATTCACTAATACCCTAATGATTGGACGTTGAGGACTCCATAGGAGTTCACTTTGCTAGTTTTCACTTTTGTTTTCTTTGTTATTCCTGGACTTTTTTTTTTTTACCCTGGAAAGATCATCTCAAATTGCATATTGTGCAAAGAGCATACCGACCGACCTCTTTGGTTTCATCGACGTGACGAAAGCACTTTGAAGCACGTTATTTTTATATTCACCTTCTTAAACACGACCGGCTTGGAGAGACCGGCGAAGCCCTTTTCTTCTGAGAGAGAACTCCCACTACATTCTAGCATATACCCATTGCATAAGCCTTAACGCGGATGAAGACATGTTCAGCTTTAAGCTGTTAGACTGAATAAATAAAGTAAATACACTATACATATCACCATGATTCTCTACTCTGACATGTGAATTTGGATCAGAAGGGGCTTACAGGGACTAGTCACGTCTGCAAATGAAGATTTTAATAATTAATATGTGTATGTATTTTTTTTTCTTTCTCTTTCTACTCCTTCTCTTCCCTTTTTTTGTGGTTTGTTCTTTTCTTTATCCGCCACTGCTAAATAGTAAGTACTTATATAGTAGATATCGTATTCAGGTACTTAAGGTATTCGCGCTAACAGAGCCCAAACTAAAAACCAGAAGCTAACGAAGTTATTGTGAAACTGACCAAAAGCCATAGCAGCTATCAAACTCCATTACAAGTGTGGATATCATAACATCATTTCCAACCTTTCCAATCCTTACTCGATATCAATCTTGTGGATCTCAGTCCACTCTTTCTCAGCCTTGGGCACGGTAATGGCCAAGATACCGTCCTCCATCTTGGCGGTGATACCCAGACCGTCAACCTCGTCGCGCTCATCTGCTCCCGAGGGCGGCAGAGCTACGTTGCGTTCAAACATGCCGACCTTGCGCTCGCCAGAGCTGAGAGTGCTGAGGAAGGCTTCATCGCCAGGGCGGTGGACGACGCCTGCGATCTTAAGAAGGTTGCGGTCGGCATCCCAGTTCACGCCAATATCCTCCTTCTTTGCGCCGGGGAGGGCGACGTGAATGACATATGACTTGTCCGTGTTGAAGATGTCGATAGGTGGGTTGAAGGAGGAGTCGTTGGTGTTTTGGTCCTGGCTCTGGTTCTGGTTCTCTTGGAACTGCTCGCGCATGTTGCGAACGAAAGGATGGTTGCCCCATCCGCGGAAGAGACCAGAAAGGTCAAAGGGGCCACCGTAGGGAGGAGGGGGAGGATGAGGGCCGTGATGAGGACCATGGGGGAACGCACCGCGGCCTCGACCTCGACCGCATCGAGGGCCTCCACGACCACGACCACGGCCACGACCTCGCCCAGCCCACTCAGGCCGAGCTCCGCACTGGTTCTCCTCAGGAGCAACTTCTTCGGGGTCAGGGACGTTCATGGTCTCGTCAGACTCGTGGCTTTCACTTCTGGTGGCTTGCTGAGTCTCGTTTGCCTGCTGGCGTTGCTCATTATGGGCTCGACTGTCGGGGGCACCTTCACCAGAGAACCAAGGACCCCAGACGAAGCCGTCAGCCTCAGGGGGTGGAGGAGGTCCTCGTGGACCATGTCCATGCCCATGGGGATGAGGAGGGTGAGGAGGGTGAGGGCCAGCTGGCGAACCAAAGGGGAAACCGGCCATGAAAGAGGGAAATGGAGTCTCAGTCTGGTGATCTACTCCGCGGCCAGTTGCTTGGTTGGGGTCAAAGTGCTGAACAAAATCCCAGAAGTTTGCATTGTTGAAAGGGTTTGGTTGTCGACTCATTTTGCGTAATGGGTACTTATCAAGTATGGTTTAGAGCAGTGATGATAATGAGCAGAGGTCAAGAGTGTTTATAAATGTAGATGATGTAGAGGAAGCTGGTGGTGATTATCGTACCATGTCGACATAGCATACGATTTATATATAAAAAAAAATTCTCCATTGAGGCAGGCTGCCAGATGGGGCATCTCATCCGCTAGGAGGCGAGATCTAGACACATGCGTAACCCGCATCGTAACCTTGACTAGGCACAATAGACACACGTACCAGACTTACATGAATTGGTCGAACCATTTGGATCAGCAGAGAAGGCAAATGCGTTTGATTCGGGACATTCTTGTTGCCGCGCGGCCATCGCACACTCACATCTCCTTGAAATCGCCTTCAGAGGGCCAAGGTCTGGGGGTTGCGTGCGTGAGGGAGCATGGTCGGTCCCGAGACCAATAAAACACCGGGGGCGAATAAATTGGGCCACGCTCCGAGTCCGTTGACTCGGCACCGGCTTGTGTTTTCGCACTATCGTAATGTGAGAATGTCAGCGACTTTGCAGACAAGACTATCCGAGCTTATTCGAAGGCAAAAGCTGCTCAAAGAATTAAGTTAATTAACTACTCCCTAATTTCACAGTCGACTGCTGAGTCATTCAGCAGTAGCATACATCATCGCCAGTGGCCATCAGATCAGATCAATCACCTCAGTCTGCCAGCAGCCGCGTGGCCTCTAATTAATTCTCTACTGGGCCTTGAGATTACCTAAGCTTGACATTGACAAGATTTGCTTGTGAACACTTACTTTGTCAGGCGCGCTGTGTGAGAGATGGTCTTCCTTCAAAGGATAGTTGAACCTGCGATTCAGTCTCAACACACTCTTCTCAGAAAGTGTTCTCTGGAGATGTTTTTCTTCTTTATATTCAATTTTGCAGATATTCAAATTAGTAAACGGCTTCAAATGCCCTTGTTCTTTTATTTTGCGTTCACCCCAAGATCTCAAAAGACTCGTAGTTTTGGCCACAGCTGCTTGAGTTTGCCCACTTACACGGCTGGTCTACGTCACCCGTACCGTCAACCATTTCGCACACGTGGAAACACACGACTACCAGTGCTGATTCGACATTTCAATATGCTTGTCTGACTCCTTCAAACTAAATAATAACAAAGCGTCTATTGGCATAGACGTCGCCTAGGGCCTTCACCCAGCCAGCAACCACTTTAGACCCTCGACGGCATCCCGCTCTCGCTTCTGCGATATCCCAAGTTCTGGAAATATAGCCCAGAACGCATGAGGAAGACCCGGGTAGACGTCAATCTTTGTGGGCACTCCCTCGTCCTTGTAGATTTGTTCAAGCACAATGCTGCAGTCTCTGACAGGGTCCATCCCACAGGCCTGAAAGTAGGTCTTGGGAAGGCCTGCATGACTGGGGAATGCAGCCGGAAAAGCAAGAGGGCTCTTTGGGTCAGGTCTGTACTTTGCTGTGAAACTTGTCAGTACAGCCTAGGCATGGAAGAATTGCAGGCCTACAGTGAATGAATTTCATCGACTCTGCGCTAAAGACGGGGACCGTGGCATTTTGCTCATAGCTGATGAAGTACTCCTTGTACTTTTCAGGGACCGTCTGATCATTCACGCCAGAAGTGATTGGAGCATAAACACCCGTAAGAGGGTGCAAGGTCTCGGCGTCTCTATACAGGTGGGAGATGATCAGGGAGATATCGGCGCCTGAGCTGGTACCACCAATGATGAAGCCTTTGGACGGGTTGATTCCAAGCTTGTCCACATTCTTAGATACCTATCTGGTTTCAGCATTGCCACGTTCGTCTCTTGAACAAAGGTTCACTCACCCAAATAGTAGCATCAAAGGCATCGTTGATAGCTTGGGGGAATACATGCTCGGGAGCATGGCGGTAATCGATATTCACAGCAATGCCTCCGAGCTTTGTGAACTCGGCACATAGTCCTGCTTCAGTGTTAAGATCACCCGTGACAAAGCCTCCGCCGTGAAAGACAACAAGCCCAGGACGTCCGTCAGGCGACACATCACCATTGGGCACATATGATCTGGCGTCAACTTCAAATCCATCTCTCAGAGAAATCTTGAAGTCCTTGGTGTGATATGAAAGTGTGGTCGGGTCAGGTTTAGGTCGATACTGTTTCACCTGAGCCATCATTTCGCGAAAAGATTCCAGGTCAGTGTTCATATCCCATCCTTTAAGCATTGGGTTATGGGCCCTGATGATCTGAAGGTTGTGAATAACTTGTGAGGTATAAGAGTATTCGACGACTTACAGGCTCAAATTCCGGATGGACATTTCCAAGGGCACGGATTTCCTCAATGTTAAGCATGGTTACCTGGGTTGCTGAATCGATAGAATGAAGACCTTCTTTTTATGCTTGGCGAGTTTGCTCTGGGCCCGGGTGCCTTTGCTTTATAGCTATAACTCTAGCTGATGATCTGTTGAGAACAAGGCTCAGTACTTCTCAACATTCACATCAAGACAAAGCGATTCACAGCTCAGATTCAATGGGACTTGCGGCGGTGACTCACGCAATTAGGGGTTCGCGCAAAGCATAGGATCCAATGGATTTACGAGCCCGTAGTACTATGTAAGCCAACAGAGGAAAGGGCCAGTAAAATGATTGGATATGGCTATGCCTTCATCACTCAAGTTGCAGGATATGTCACCGGGCGGGTGAGAATCTGCCCTTGTCGCCGGCGTAAATCCGTGAGGCCCGGCGAGCGGGTGGACCCGCGATGCCAGTCCCCGGAAGACACCGGCTCCAAATTACAGGGACCTATTTCCCAGATCGGTAATTTTGTAAACGTCAAGACCGATGAGCCAGAACCGCGATCTTGAGCTGGATATGTTTGTGCCCAAGTCTAAATCGGAACACTCATAGCAATGGATCTCTCTCTATCTCACTGCATTAATTGCGTGACTGTAAAGAAATGACGTCACAAGAAAAGCGCGAAGTTCTCGCGACTCCACGTGAGCCGTAAGAAATGATTGGTCAGCGGCTGTGGCAGAGCTTAGAAATCTGACTCCCCTGGCGCATTTCGCAATTGGGAACGAATGACCGAATTCAGGTCAACTTAGCCGACGATCTATTTTCTTGACTTCCATGTTAATTCACAACCGCGAATTAAAACTACCTAGACACAATGGACGCAGCTCAAACAACAATCTGTATGTTAAAGTCTCCCAAACACTCAATTGCTCCTAAAGTCATACTAACATGGCTCTATAGCTTCACCTGTGAGCGCCGCCGCAAATGTTGCGTCCCCTTCCACTACAGCTGCTAGCAAGCCCAAGGTGAGCTTCTCCTTGATCAAAACGGCTCTCAAGTACTATTCTAACACCCCCTCCAGCCCTGCTGTGTGTGCAAGGACGAGAAGGCCAAGCGTGATGAGTGTATGCTCTTCTCTAACGCAAAAGATCCTGCCGCAGACTGCAAATCCCTAATCGACCAGTACCGATCATGCATGTCGGGATTTGGGTACCAGGTGTAAAAGATTCACAGCTTCACACGATGGAATGACTTCGGCCATAGAATATGACCGTGTATAACAGATCGATAAATGTAGAATAAAGGGCAATCCATGCATGTTCCCCTCCGGAGAATATCGTAAACATTGATAGTCAGCAGTGGCGTGATATGTCCTCTTAACTAGTAAGCGATACACATTCGCGATGACTTGTCCTTGATGGTCTCCGGGTCAATGCGAGTGGCGCAAAGAACGCATAAATGCTTGAGAGTTTCGTTGCTTGTGAGTGTCCATCATAGGCCCATACGCAGGTTCTTTTCCACTGGCCTGTCTCATAACCCCCAAGAATGAAATGTCCCAACAAGAAAACATGGCCGTGAATTCCAGTCATTTGATCTTCTTCACATCGTCTTCCCTGCCTCGAATCCCTATTTTCATCATGCTCTCAACCTCCTGAGTCTTGTTGACTAGCCGAGAAAATAGTGTTTCCATCTGCTGCTCAATTCCTTTCCTGCGCTCTACTGCTTTAACAATCCTGTTCGCAGATATGGCAACGGTACGGACTCTACTAATTGTCAGTTGCATCCCTGAAATCATTCAAGTCTCTGTTGAACTGTATACTCTTTTGTTCGTCGATTTTGCTGAAACTTGGCGATGCTGGTGCGTAGCTTGTCCATCTCTGTAGCTGACTCCTGGATAATAGCATTCATGCGCTCATCTCGCCCCTTCTTCAACTGCCATCAAAAGTGTCAGAGAAAGTCTGGTTATGGGTCAGAATGTCGTGAATCTTACCTGCAAAAGGCGCCCCTGGGCTTTTGCAGCAAAATTGGGATTGCTGTCCTCGTTGCTAGAATAATTTGACTCGTCACTTGCAGCCATGGTTGAGACGGATTGTAGCTGAAACTCTTTGGTTGGACTGAAAGGAGTTGTCGGAATTTTGTATGCACAAACTTTTCTTGGTACCTCAGGTACCTTGAGTCAACTTGTACCTACCGCGAGGTGGCAGATGGATGGAAGGAGCGGACATGCCTTCCGCCCCTGGGTGGGTTTCCAGCATTAATCACTGACGAGTACATATATAACATAATAGAGGAACTCAATCAATCACCATGCATAAATTATAGGATTCACCATATTCTATAGAATGCAATGCTTTTGGCAGATCCAGAACCCATTTTTGGTGTTTTCATACAACCCAAGGCAGATGCTGCAGGGGGGGATATCTCACTCTAACGGGTCAAAGCAATGTCGTCTATCCTCAGAATCATCTTGACTGTCTCAGCCGCCAGCTCGATCGCGCTTGTGCTAACAAGGAGAGGCTGCAACACATTCTCCTTGGAAATATTGGTGTTGACTCCTCCGGACTTGATACTGACTCCTGCATTCTTCTCGCCCATCTCGTGTCGGTGTCGTAGCTCCGTCACCACCTTGATACTGTTGAGACCGGCGTTCTCGGCCAGGGTGGTGGGAATCACCTCGAGGGCATCCGCAAAAGCCTTCCAGCAGATTGCCTCGGTGCCTGTCAAGCTACGCGCTTGCTTGGACAGCTGTGCAGCAATTTCAATCTCAGGGGCACCACCACCGGCGATGAGAGCCTTCTTCTTCACCAGGCATCGTACCACACAAAGAGCATCGTGCAGACTTCGCTCGGCTTCCTCAAGGATCAGAGAGTTGGCACCTCGGACAACCACGGAAACGGTCTTGCCGACAGACTTGGTGCCTGTTACCTTGACCATGCGCGATCCAGAAGACTGAACCTCCTCAACCAGGTCTGCATAGCCCAGCTTATCCTCGGTGAAAGAATCAATATCAGCGATGGGTTTACAGCCAGTTGACTTGCAGATGAATTCGACCTCGTCACGCTCGATGTCCTTGACAGCAAGGATACCAAGCTTGGCCAGGAAGTGTAGTGATAGATCGTTGACAGCATCTCGCAAGATAGATTTCTGAATGAACAGAACGTTGCACTTCGCCTTCTTAATCTTCTTGGCCATGTTCAGGAGGTATAATCGCTCCTCCTTAACAATCTTGTCCATCTGTCGGTAGTCGTTGACCTGAATAGTATTCTCCATCTATAGACTGTAAGTAAAAAGTATCCCTCATGCAACAGAAATGGACATACGTCAGGCTTGGGGGGGCTCAGCTGGAATTGGATGAGACCAATTCGAGCCTTCTCCATACGGGCAGGACCACCAGCGTTCTTGAGCACAGGCTGGGTGAGGACGAGACCATCAACAAGTTCACTATCTTCAATTGTTCCACCAACTCGCTTGACAATTCGAATGTTCTTAAGATCGACGTTATCGGCGGTCTTCAGGTCGATGGTCTTGGTCACTGAGTTCACCGCCATGGGTCCAAGCAAATTCGAGTATTGGGAGACAATCTTGGACGACAGAGAGGTGTTGGCAGCTTGCAGTAACGAGGAAGTATCGCTCAGAGTGATTGGGAGGGACATATCGTGTAGGACCTCGACGGCAGCAGCGGCAGCTCGTTGGAAGGACTCGGAGATGACGGAAGGGTGGATGCCCTTGGAGAGAAGTCGGTCGGCAGCACCAAGAAGACTTCCGCAGATAACGACAACAGATGTTGTACCGTCGCCAGCCTCAACATCCTGGGCACCAGAAAGGTTGACAAGCATCTTTGCTGTGGGATGCATGACAGACATGCTCTTGAGCATGGTGTTTCCATCGTTTGTGATAATGGTCTCGCCCTTTCCACCTCGAATCATCTTGTCCATTCCTCGGGGACCGAGAGAGGTTCTGATGGCGTCCGCGACAGCTATTCAACCGTTAATATTTGTGAAGCTCGTTGTTGCACCAAAGGCGCCATACCTCTAGCGGCGACAATGTTCGAGGAGCGCACCGCCATGGGCTTCTCCTTATCCTGTCTAAAGTTAGCGGGGTGAAGCTCAAAAACCTGTCTGGAGCTCTTCATACTCGGAAAGTAGCATTGCTAGAGCCTCCCGCTGTAGGGGCTGGAGCTGCGACAGGGGCAGACATGTTTTGATAATAATTTGGCGGTCCCTAGATCCTCAAAGCAAAGAAGTGATGTTGATGGCGGGGCTTTGTAGGAACACGACTGGACTTCTTGGAGATGTCCCACCTCCCCTAGGCTGCCCTACTCCGCCATGGAATTGTCAGTCAACCTTAGAAATTTTGGATCGGGGATAGAGATCATCCAGCTCCGACAGGTTCCTTAAGCTAACTCTGAACGTCCTAGTCTGCTTTTGGCTCCAGCGGCACTATTACGTGGGTCCGTGCTCCAAGCTCGCTCAAGGCAACTCACAGATTACGGAAGGCATTCGGTGACACCTCCAACCCCAAACAATCACGACCACACCAGCAACAATTCGACTCTCTTTGATCATAGTTTATCCACCAGTGCCTTCGTAAATACAGAGCTCTCATATTAAACCCTCGAAACACTATTATACGATTGGAGAGCCGCGGTCCTCATCATGGTGAGTCTCATTGCAGGCATACAAGCACAAGCTTCGTTGTGTCCTATCCCATACTGACAGCCAGCAACAGCCTTCCGCAACCGGCTCCAACTGGGAGAAGTACCAGAAGGACTTTGCCGACGACGAGGTAGAAGAGAAGAAGATTACACCTCTAACAGACGAGTACGAATGCCCTCCTGGAAATGAGAGTGCGATTAGTCCGCTAACACCAGGGCCAGGGATATTCAGGTTCTCAAGACGTACGGTGCCGCTCCTTATGGTACATCTATCAAGAAGCTCGAGAAGCAGATCAAGGAGAAGCAACAAAGTGTCGATGAGAAGATCGGCGTCAAGGTTGGGCGGGAAATTCTGCGAATGTAGGACAGACTTCTAACATCAATAGGAATCCGACACAGGACTCGCGCCCCCCCATCTATGGGATGTCGCCGCCGACCGTCAGCGAATGTCTGAAGAGCAACCTTTCCAGGTGGCACGTTGCACGAAAATCATAGCTGACGAGAAGGGCGACGAGGCCAAGAGCAAATATGTGATCAACGTCAAGCAAATCGCAAAATTCGTTGTCCAGCTTGGAGAGCGCGTCAGTCCTACCGACATCGAAGAAGGCATGCGCGTGGGTGTCGACAGGAACAAGTACCAAATTATGCTTCCCCTACCGCCCAAAATCGATGCGAGCGTTACAATGATGACGGTGGAGGAGAAGCCCGATGTCACCTACGGCGATGTTGGCGGTTGTAAGGAGCAGGTTGAGAAGCTACGGGAAGTGGTCGAAATGCCTCTACTGTCTCCTGAGCGCTTTGTCAACCTCGGTATTGATCCTCCCAAGGGTGCCCTCCTTTATGGTCCTCCTGGAACCGGAAAGACCCTCTGTGCCCGAGCTGTTGCCAACCGAACAGACGCCACCTTTATCCGAGTTATTGGTAGTGAGCTGGTCCAGAAATATGTCGGCGAGGGCGCAAGGATGGTTCGAGAGCTCTTCGAGATGGCCCGTACAAAGAAGGCATGCATCATTTTCTTCGATGAGATCGACGCCATCGGTGGTGCTCGATTTGACGATGGTGCTGGTGGAGACAACGAGGTTCAGCGAACTATGCTGGAGCTTATTACGCAGCTTGATGGTTTCGATGCTCGTGGAAACATCAAGGTCATGTTTGCCACCAACAGACCCTCTACATTGGACCCTGCGCTCATGCGGCCCGGCCGTATCGATCGAAAGATCGAGTTCTCACTGCCCGACCTTGAGGGCCGTGCTAACATTTTGCGCATCCACGCTAAATCCATGTCGGTTGAGCGGGACATCCGATGGGAGCTCATCTCTCGTCTCTGCCCCAACGCAACGGGTGCTGAGCTGCGTAGTGTTTGCACTGAGGCCGGCATGTATGCCATTCGCGCAAGGAGAAAGGTTGCATCCGAGAAGGACTTCCTCAGTGCAGTTGACAAAGTCATCAAGGGTAACCTCAAGTTCAACTCGACGGCGACGTATATGCAGTACAACTAGACATACTCACCATAAGGCAAGGTGTATTTTAATGCGGTGTATGAATACAGGGCAATTGGATGGCGGGAACATAGACGTCACAATGAACAAATTGCTTCTACAAGCATGCTCAAAAGTGAATTGCTTTAATGGCTTGGTTTGTTGTGCTCCCGATGCCATATTGATATATGCAGAATCTATCTACTGTAAAATTACTCCGTGGTTCATTTGCAATCCGAATGCCACAAAACAAGACCATCAAGGTCCTAAAAACCGAAACACCGTTCCCGTGATATGCCCATGAACGCTAACGTGCTATATGAGCCCATTTCCATACCATCCAACAGAGCAGATGCGTCGCTCAAAATACCCTGCAGAACTACCTTACCTAAGGCAGGCGTGTGCGCCCAGCTTAAGCCCAAGAAAACCATCATTATTCGTCCACAAAGTCCCGTAATATCATGCATGTTCCGACTCATGAGCCTTCCATCCGGGAAAAGCAGCCCAAGCATGCGACGTCTCCTTCTGCTCCACACTCAATGCTGCACCGACTGCAAATAACAGCCCGGTGTCCAACAGCTTTCCATCCCTTGTCGGTTTGCCGTGTTCCGTTCTTCGTATCGTTCTGTTCTTGTTGCAGTCTATCATCAACATCGTCCATGTGGAACGACCTTGAAAGTACTTCTTGCTCCGAGACACCAGAGCCACCATCCAGATTCCAGCCATGGCATTCTCTAATACAAATGAAGCAAGTGCGCTCGCCACATCCCTCACAATTAGCAAAGGAGTCGAGATCAGATTTCTTGGTTGGTTTGCGGTGGCAGATGTTACAGGGAACAAGCAGAGCGCCTGTCACTTGAGATTTGGCAAAGGCGGGCTGCACCGGCAGCATCTTAAGTTGCGATGAGCGCCGTCGGCGGTGGGGCGTATTGAAAGAGAAACTCGAAGCGTTAAGACCGTCTGTGATGTGAATATCGTCGCCGGTAATACGGGTTCGCTTCGAAACTGGAAGGACCTTTCGCAAGGCTGAGTCTGGCAGTTGGTCGAGGATATAATAGTCCTTGGCCTCCTCTGAAGGGTATAGGGACAATATGGGCTGCTCATTATCGTCGCTCCATCGTCGCTTGCGTCCTGCGTGGGCGTCTTCTCCAACGAAGGGCATCGTGGTGTGGTCCTTGCCAGGACTGATGAAGTATGTGCAGCGAGGCAAAATTGAGTATGGCAGCGAAACTAGTGTAGGCAAGATTTCGACACGGAACAAAACGCTATTGAAGTATCCCAGTGGCGCTAAACGAAAGGCGAACAAGACAACAATCGAGTATGAGGGCGTGGAGATGAGAGGAGGAGGTTGAGAACCAAATAGGATTGAAGGGGAGTGGTTAAGAGGAGCAACAGTGACTGGTCAACTAGGGTACCTAAAAGAAGGCACCTGCTGTAACCTACCTTGGTGAAAAGTGGTTCCTGTTTGGTTAATGGAGTGGAGGTTGAATGTTTACTAGCTGATTATCGTCCAATGACAAGGGAGCAGGCCTGTACTAACCTTGGACGTTAAGTGAACAAACCGCTGGAACCATTCACGTATTCGACGGTTTGTTATGGAAGAAGGCAGCATATTGGAAGTCGTTTTCACGGCTTGTCATAAACGCTCGCCAAGTCGAATTATAGAATCTAGTGAAGCTACAATCAGGGATAGCACAGATAGTTATATCTCAAGCCAATAACACAAACTTAAAGTCCCGCCCTGAAAGGCATTTCAAGGCATCCTGATGAGCCCGAAACAAGTCCCCCCAGGTATCACTCGTCATTTGTTGTGTATTGACAACGACGCATTAGTCAGCTGTGTAGCTGAAATCCGTTCTGCATAAAAAAGTATTAGATATAAGTCTGGGGTGGCGTTGAACGGTGCCGTTATAAGCTTGACCAAGGTTTGTGATGAGAACCCAATGAACTTGGGTTATTCAGATCAGGACATGAGAATCATGTGTATCTAGCATTGAAGATAGGGAAAATGGGGGCCACGAGTACAGAGAGCTTTCACATTTTTACCACCCATCAGCCTTGCATATTTCCCAGTGTAAGGCAGTTTGTCGAATAAGGTATTGAAAACGATTCATCTGATTTACACTCTAACATCCACCTTTCCTTCCACGACCAGGCTTCTTTTCTACCCGCCACCGCCGACAAAGGAGCTTCTCTAGGGGCGACTAGTATACAAATGAGACTTTGAGATGTTGCCCCTTTAGCGGCGGACCTTGACCTCCTTAGGGGGATCGTAGGCGAGTTTTCGAGACTTCAACCAAGCCCACTTGTATCGCTTTACCCAGACACTGACAGCCCACAGAGAGGCAGAGACGACAAGGACCTTCATACCCATTCGCTTTCGGTCGTCCATCTCGGGCTCGGCAGCCCAGTTGAGGAACTCGACAACATCCTTGGCCATCTGAGAGGTGGTGGCGGGAGTACCATCCTCGTACTCAACGAGACCGTCGTAAAGGACACGGGCCATGGCGATACCGGTACCGGGGAAGTAAGGGTTAAAGTTCATACCGGGAGCGACCTGAACACCAGCAGGGGGCTCTTCAGGGTAGCCGGTGAGCAAGCTGAAGATGTAGTCACAGCCACCGTGACGGGCTTTGATGATAAGAGACAGATCCGGGGGAAGAGCACCATTGTTGGCAAATCGAGCAGCCTCCTCGTTCTTGTAAGGAGGCAGCATGTAATCGGCCAGCTTTCCGGGGCGCATCTGGATCTCGCCCTGCTCATCGGGCTCACCGGGGTACTCGTTCTCCTCGGCAAGGGCCTTGGCCTCGTCAACGGTCAAGACGGAGCCAACGAGAGTTCGGTAGGGAATTCGGCTAAGGGAGTGGCAGGACTGGCAGACCTCCTGATAAACCTGGAAACCACGGCGGAGACTACGAGGGGGGGTCAGTAATTCGACACGGCGTGTTCAACAGGATCGGTGGCATCTTACGCCTGGTGGTCGAAGGTCTTGAACCACTGGTTGTGAACCCAAGGGTACTTGGTAGGGTGAAGTCTATATGGGCACTGTTAGCAATTGGTGATGCAATAACAGTGCGGATCATCGATAGCTAGCATTTATGCCTCATCATCCAAATTGAGATGATCCAAAAATACAACAATCAAGAACCGAAAGTATCACGTACCCCTCTTCAGCGGGAGTCATAGCAAAGGCAACAGGTCCATAAAGGTGATAGTACCAGGCCATGGAGCCGAGGGCGAGGGTAGTCGAGGCGGCGGCAGCCAGGTTCAATCGAGTGGCAGAGGCATCGCTGGCGGCGCTGGAGCTCGAGGAAGCGGCACGCTGGGAAGAAAATGGGGTCAGCAATCGTGTACATGCAATTGAGGCGCATTCTTTGGCGATTGGCGTGGCTGGGGCGTGTTGAGGTTCGTGGTTATGATATCTCGGCAAACGGGAAGCTCGCTGGCAGAGGTGGTAGGATCGTGCCATACCTTGGTGACAGCAGAAGGGCCGTTCCGGAGGCCATTGAAGGTGCGCGTCGAGCGCAAACACGACCTGGCAAGCATGATTGGCGAGCTATACCGTCGCTGGGTGCGATCGAATATGAGACGGCGAGATGGGGAGGTCGTTCTCGGAGTCGGAGGACAAAAGGGCTCAAGCAGAGATCATTAGCAGCATCAGACAAAATCCTATCAAGCGTTCCAATAAGCCGGCTCTGATTGGATGCGGGTCGGAATAATGTCACGTGTTCGATCACTGTCGCCTTGCTCGGCTGAGCGGCCAGGTGACTTCCGATGCGTGAGTGTTCCAAATTTTTCCGACTCCCGGGTTGAAGTCGGGTTCGGTTTGGTCCATGGATACTAACAGCCTACTGGATGCCTACCTAGGTAGTAGTGAGTATTTGCATAGGACAGTAGAAGCAATCGTATGTAATAAAGTAGTTCTTACAGGTATGGCAATTGCAACTATGAGAACCTGCGGAATTGGGCCATGAACCATTCGATCAAGCCATCTTCCAATGGTTCAATGAGATGAGTGATACCTACATGTTCCTGTCTGTTCATAGTCAGTCACTCACACTCCCTTACTGACAAGCTGCTCCAAGTAGCTCTGCTGCCCATGGCGATGGGAAATTACATAAAAAAGTTGGGAAATGCTCTAAGCCTGATCAAGAAGCCTAACTACTGCCTAATTCTGTCTGCTACCCCACCCCCACCTTGACTCGATTCATCTTCACACCAAACACCGGCGACATTCTTTTGTTTTTATTAAACCGACTTTTCCTTTCAGACTTGGTCGTCACCATCTTTGCTGTTCGATTCTGAGCGAATTCCTCTTTTCTCAATTTACTATAGAATGGCTTCTTCCGATAAGATCTTTTCCCTCGAGGGAAAGGGCCTCAAGCTCGACACTGCTGAGGATCTCGAGCCTCATATTGCCCCTCTTCGATCCGCAGACGTCGAAGAAGTTCGTATTTTGGGCAACACTCTGGGTGTTGGCGCCTGTAAGCTTCTTGGTGAGGTTCTTGCGACCAAGAAGAACCTGAGAGTACGTCAAACATCACCTTTTCCTGGCTGCTATAACTTACCAATACACTTCTCCAGGTCGCAAACTTCGCCGATATCTTCACCGGCCGACTCCTGAGCGAGATCCCTGATGCCATCTCTTCGCTGCTCACCTCCGTCCTCAACCTTCCCAAGCTCAACACTATCAATTTGAATGACAATGCCTTTGGTTTGAACGTCCAAGCGCCTCTCGTGGCCTTCCTAGCCGCCCACGTGCCACTGCAGCACCTTTACCTGAACAACAACGGCATGGGCCCTCACGCTGGTATCCTCATCGCCGATGCGCTCTCCGAGCTTCACGCCAAGAAAGAGGCTGCCCGAAAGGAAGGAAAGGAAGTTCCCGATCTCGAGACTGTTATTTGCGGCCGAAACCGATTGGAGAATGGAAGTATGACGGCGTGGGCAAAGGCCTACAAGCTGCACAACAAGATCAAAGTGATCAAGATGGTTCAGAACGGTATCCGACAAGAAGGCATCTCCCATCTTCTCGCCGAAGGTCTCAGTCACGCTTCCAAACTCGAGGTTCTCGACCTGCAAGACAACACTTTTACGGTAACTGGAGCCCGAGCTCTGTCAAAGGTTGTTGCCAACTGGACCTCACTCCAGGAGCTGGGAGTCGGCGACTCCCTACTTGGTGCCAAGGGTGGTGTCCTCGTGGCAGATGCTCTGGCTAAGGGCAAGAATGCCAAGCTTGAGACCCTGCGCCTCCAATACAACGAAATCACCTCCAAGGGCATCAAGGCCTTCGCCACTGCCGCCAAGGATGGTCTTCCTGCTTTAAAGCGAATTGAAATCAACGGCAACATTCTCACAGAGGACGACGAGTCGATTCCCGTCCTTCAGGAGCTTCTCGAGGAGCGCAAGGAGAAGTTCGGTGGTGATATTGTCAACGAGGATGAATGGGGTGTTGACGAGCTGGAGGACCTTGAGGAGCCAGATAGTGAAGCGGAGGAAGAGGAAGAGGAGGAAGAGGAGATTGAGCCTGAGGACCGAGCCGAGAAGCTGATCAAGGAGGCCGAGGAAGCCCAAGAGGAACCTGTTATTCCTGTCAAGGACAAGGAGGTGGATGAGTTGGCAAAGAAACTCGAGAAGACTGGAATTTAAACATGGATATAGATGAACTGCATGATGATGACCATTCACTTCACAAGGCGTGAACGGAATTTGATACCCCTTTACAACAACTTGGACAGCCAGAATAAAGACATGAACGTGACTTGTTACATAAACCCGCACTTTTAGGAAGTCGAAAACATGCAGTGTTTATCAGAATGCTCTTCTATTGATTCTTGTTAAATACATAGGTAGTGGGCGCTCGAGTGCCTGGCATATATATACCGCTAAGAAGTATATATGAAATACCACAGTCAGGGAGCACATTGAGTGAATTGCAGCCCCGGAAGGCAGGCGTTGAAAGGGACAAACGTACCTGTGGCGAACAAAACTGCGGCCCTTGCAATACTCTCTAGGTAGAACTAATTGTTAGCATACACTGCAAGTACTTGACGAGGGCAATACAGGGAGAGGGAGCAAAATGATTTGCAAAAAAATGAAAGTTCCACCAACGCCACCCTATCCACTCCCCTTTGGAAGCCAGTCTCTCATGATAAACTCATCCAGCAACCTGATAACCATACTAGGCAACAAAACTCAAACAAGGACTAACAGCCCATGGCTCTATCAAGCAAATCCCTTTCCTGTACGCACATTGGCGTATAAGCTGTCCACCTCATATGATATCCCATCGCCATCCCGAGCTTCTATGTAGATTGACCATTAAACGTCTGGTCATACTATTCTGCCGCTCGGTTTGGACAGACGATGTTTATTTACATAACATCCATAGTGTCCACCTCTGGTGCTCGGAATCCTTGGTAAGCACCGTACTGAGTTGCCATCTCCAGCAACTGCTGTTCACGAGCGTAGTCCGGGCCCATGTAGACAGGGTCTGTGGCGTGTGAGTAGAGACCATAGGTGCTCCTGGGCTGGCTGTCCCGGGTCTCTCTTTCACGCTCTCTTCGCATCAGCTCCTCGTAGCCAGAAGTCATGTATGGCTCGACCTCAGGCTCTGCGTTACGAACCCACCTACCATCAACTGCCTGAACTTGGGTACCATCCAGACTCATGACTTGTTGCTGCTGGTTCAGTCGTTCGTAACGCAAGCGGGCAAGTTGCTCCTCATGTTCCACAGTGGTGCTACTCCAGGCGAGAGCTGGGATATCGCCGCCGTTTCCGGGAGGGCAAATGTTCCAAAGTTCAACAAGTCTCTCTTGCTGAGAAGGCTCGGCAACTTTGAACAGCTGAAGCTGGGAGGGTGTCAGAGTAGCTGGATTAACGCCGTGGTGTTGCAATATAGCTTCAACACTGGGTCCTTGCGTCTGGGGTGGCTCTGAAGCACGACGAGGCACGTCTTGGTGTTGAGCTGCTTGAGTTATGTGTGCAGAGTGGGTGTAGTGGACTGAAGTATAGATGATGGGCTCAGCATGATCGGCCTTGGGCTCTTGTTGTGGTGCAGGGGTAGGCTCGGGAACTGGGTTGAAGCTGAGGTTACGGGCCAGGAGAGCAGCAAGCTCATCCTGTTGCATGGTGGACGGAGAAAACGACATGGTTGGTTCTATTATTTCTGAGATTTGTTAGCAGATGATGCATAATATTGAGTTCAAGGGTAGTTGCTGAATACCAACGGTGGTGCGGTTATATGTATCAACAGGAGCACGACAAGTTGTTGCTTTTGATATCAGAATAAAGAGACGACGATTGTAACTCTTGGGCTCGTCTGCCTATTTTAGCTCGATGCGTTTTGAGGAAGCCAGCCTGGTTGAGATAGCAAGGAATTCGAAATGAAGCGATATACGGTGTTTCGGGGTCATGCGCAATGCAGATGAAGAAAGGAACAGGAGGATGCCCTTGCTCTTTGTTATATTTGGAAGCTAAGCTAAGCTTTTTGACAAGTAGTCAAAGGAAATCAGACAAGGTCAATAGAGAAAGAACGAGAGATATGTATAACAAAGGGTTGAGTCAAGAAAGAGAGATTCGTCTCTTGTTCTTTGGCTCGAAGACCCTTGATTAGGCCTTGACTTTGGAGGGGCTTGTCTAAGAGCGGTGGACCGTTGGGTCGGGTTGCAGGGACCGCACAGGGAAGGGAAGTGAGTTGTGAGTGGGGAGACAATAGCACCTGAGAGGATCTTTTGGGGCTTCTTTATGCGGTTTTCAAATGAGATGATGAGACTTTTGAAGCGCAGGGGCGCTCTATGATGCTTATTCGGTTCCGAATAAAGGTGAGCGTTGTTAATGTAAAGAATCAAGAGTGTTCTCAAGCGTGGTGATGGAAGCGCGGGGGATATCTCTACTTACCTAGGTATCCCAAAAAAAAATAGGTACATGGAGGGGTAGGCACCCAGGCACCTACCTCACCTTATGAAACGTGGGACAGCTCAGTGGGACACACACCTGCCAATTCATTTGCTCAGGCACCCTTCTCAGGTCATGACGCAGTAAAGACCAACTAGCAGAGGCACATGATGGGCTTTATGACAACATCCACTTTCCATTCACCACAAAGCAGTAAACTTCACGCTTTTGGTGCATCATCTGTCTGTTGATCTTGGCTCCCAGGTAATATTACTCCCGGATGTCTATACTCTGTCGAGGTACCGATATCCCCATTCACTGGCCTCATTCACGCCTTCACAGAAGCATTTGCACTCTCCAACTCCAAGAGCTTCAAACCCTGGTCTTATTAACCTTGTGCTACCCAATAAGCCTGTGCCACAAGGCGACCGCAACACACTAATTACTGTCCTATGCTCTAGCTTAACGCCGACATGGTCGCCTGTTACATCTGCATTCCGTTTCCGAATCATCTCCTTTGACGTGGTTCACTCAGCTTCGCCACGTTCTCAGTCATTCTGGGCCGTGCATATCATTATGTGAATCAAAATACCTAAGTAGCATGAGATGGAAATCCACGGATCTTTCACTACCCTATTCAGCTCCCTTGGGTTCCAACAAACATGAGACTCACCGCCAGCTACGAAACAGTCATGTCTATGCCCCCAAGATAGTGGTATTTTTTGGTCCTCAACTGTTGGCGCTTTAAGCTCTTACCTGTCTTGGCAAGAGACGTGCAAACTTGACGGCGTGCGTAACTTAATGCTCGATATTAGCCTGGTCTCACTTTCTCCCTTACCAGCAACAGATCCCCCCTTTCAAAGAGTCAAAGTTGTGGGGGACAGAGACTATGAGGTATTAAAAAGTATCCACGAGTGATACCTATGTAACTATATATGACTGGTACTAGAGGAATGTCGTAAAAAAAAAAAAAAAAAAA